>MJUU01063980.1:353589-379817 GCA_002080025.1 Modiolus philippinarum
CAACGGATTTTGTGTAGGTCTTACCGTTTCCGAGCTACAAGGGGTCAAAGGGGCCAAAAATGCAATTTTTCTAAATATGTAAAATCTTTATTTTTCATCGGATTTCGATGGAATTTTTTTCTTTGGATTCCTCTTGATATAAGCTTTCAGTAGTATGAGTAGCTTTTACCGTTTCCGAGCTACAAGGGGTCAAAGGGGCAAAAATTGCAATTTTTCTAAATATGTCATATCTTTATTTTTCATGAGATTTCGATGTTTTTTTTTTCTTTGAATTTCTATGGATGTTAAGTTCTAGTTGATAGTACATATTTTGCATAGCTCTTACGTTTTTTTATCAGTAAGTAATCAAAAGGGTTTATTTATTCCCTATTTTGTTTCTAGCTAATAACTGTGTCTAGCTTCTTTTTGTGTCCATCTAATTATTGTGTCAAGCTCTTTACTGTGTCCACATTCACTTTAAACTACTTTTGTTGAAATTTCAGTGGTCGACATGCTGCGGTCGTATCATGCTGCGCTCGGCGTAGCCCTTTATTGTGAATAGTATCATCATATTTTGGCAATCCTAGATAATTACAGTGAAACCATTCAAAACCCCGCAATTTCTAAATCAACCCTGACTAAATTGAAAACCTGTCTAAGCCAAACACTATGTAAAGATCCGTTTGTATCAATTTCTATATATTTTAACCTGTATTTTAACCAAACACATGTTGAAACCAAACAAAATCTTCAGTTGCAAAGGGGTTCTGTTTAGACGGGGTTCACTGTGCATTTGTACATAAACAAAGATTACATATGATAATACATAAACACCTCTTGTGTTTGAATGTTGGTTTATTGATCACATGTCATTAAAGTGACAACCAAGTAATCTTGGAGATCAAGAATCACTTTGTGAGTAAAGTTACATGCTGTTTATCATTTACAGGGACAAGATCAGCCATGGTCAGACAAACAATGGGGACTATGTATATGGGATGATGTAATAGAACATACTGGGCCTGTAAGTTGTATTCTTTAATATTATTTAGTTCTTTATTTAACTTTAATACTTTTTGATCAATAATTATGTCTTTGTGTAAAATGGATTCAAGAAAATTACAGCAATATATGAAATAACATATGTAGACAAGCTGGAGCATTTATAATCTATAAGTGTTTGGCAACATTTTGTATGGACGTGATACTTCAGCAAATTTGCCTGATTTCCCACGTCTGATCCAGCTTGGCTCCTTTATTCAGTATACTTCTGAAATAGCTAATATTTTGCGATTTCTTCAGTTAGATGATTTTGTGAATCACATGTCTCATTCTGTAATTGCACCGATTTGGCAAAAAATTCATCAAGTTAAATATTCTTTGAAAACAGTCAAAGCACTGTATTTAAAGCATTTTTGATTATCAATGAAGTTAGTCAAAGCACTGTATTTAAAGCATTTGATTATCAATGAAGTTTGGGAGTATATTGGTTTTAGCCTGTCCTTTTGACCTTAGCAACCTCTTGTTGAGACTTAACATCTTCTACCTTGTTGTCGGAGATTTTCTTGTCTCTAGTTTTGAACTTTTTAGCTCACCTGGCTATGCCAGGGTGAGCATTTGCCATCACTATGTGTCCGTCGCCTGTCGTCTGTCGTCCGTCTGTCCGTCCGTAAACAATTTCAAAAATCTTCTCCTCTGAAACCGCTGGGCCAAATGTAACCAAACTTCACTTGAATCATCACCAGGGTATGGCTTCTCAAAATTGTGTTCAATTAGTCCGCTGGTTAAACAACATGGCCGCCATTGCTAAAAATAGAACATAAGGGTAAATTGCAGTTTTTGGCTAATAACTCGAAAGCCGTTACAGATATCAAAAATCTGACACGAGTTAAAAATGATCAGCATGATTAGATATACCCACTGTGCAATTTTGAAGAAATCTGAAACCCATCTCAGAGTTATAGCCCTTTTTAGCTCACCTGGCTATGTCAGGGTGAGCTTTTGCCATCACTATGCATCCGTCGTCTGTTGTCCGTCGTCCGTCTGTCCGTCCGTCAACAATTTCTTCAATTTTGCATTTTTTATTTTTTATTTAGATAGATAGAGGTCAAGTGTAAATTGCAAAAACGTTCAGCATATCAAGATCTACCCACCCAGAAATTTTGAAGAAAATCCATAAACCGTTGTAGGAGTTATTGCCCTTTTTTCACCGAATTTTTTAAATTTTCGTATTTTTCATCTTCTATTTCCAAAACTATAGAAGATGAAGGTTAAGTGTAAATTGATGAAATGTTTGCCATGCTGTGGCGATTTCAAAACTGATGTTGAAAATTGTTCCTTGACTGCCATTTTCAAAATGGACGCCAAAAAAGGCGGGAAAATTCAACATTGTCCGATTTCAATGAACTTTGGTTTCCAAATTGATGTTGATGTTGCGACTTCAAAACCGGTGTTGAAAATTGTTCCTTGGCCGCCATTTTCAAAATGGCCGCCAAAAAAGGCGGGAAAATTCAACATTGTCTGATTTCAATGAAATTTGGTTTCCAAATAGATATTGATGTTGCGACTTCAAAACCGATGTTTGTTGACTGCCATTTACAAAATGGTGTCTTGACTTCAAAACTGGTGTAGAAAATGGTTCTTACCCAGAACGTTTTTTGTCAAAAAAGCCCAACCAAGAAATATAAGAAAACATGATCAGACTTTAAAAACAGTTCAAGATATTCGAGGTGTTCGAGCTACGAAAGTTTGAGAAACTGAAGATCAACTGCATAACTTACAATGTTAACTTGATTGTGGCAACTGAAAGCCAGGTGAGCGATACAGGCTCCTGGGAGCCTCTGGTTTATCTGGTGATCCCTTGCCCACACTTTTTCTTGTACTCAAGTGCTTTGAAATAGACCTGGTTTTAACTTTCATTACAGCATTCTTCCAAGTACACAGAGTATTTCCTGAGTAATATGATGGGATATATATGTGATAAACAACCAGAACTTCGACAGGCAGCAGCATATGGTATAGGAGTTATGGCCAAGTTTGGAGGAGATGTTTATGCCAGCACATGTGCAGGTAATATGCAATGTGCAAGAAATTATGTTGGTCTGTTGGTTAAATATCGATTACACCACAAGATCCCTTTCATTACCATATTTTTTCCACTAGAGATAGTTAAATTTTAAAATTTTAATTTCGAGGCTTGCCGAGCATTTTGAAATTTTTAAATTTAACTATCGAGGGTAATAATTGAGATAAAGTTGTGTAATCTTTTTCTCAAATGATAACTGCCAATAATTGTATTCCAAATAGATTTGGTGGGAAACAGTATGGGGCTTTATTCAACATACGTTGAATATGAAAATTTATCTTATGGGTCAGAACTGGTTTAAATTTCACATATCATTAGAGAAAATGAATTATTTTTGGCTGTTCATTTAGCTATAAATTAAAGATTATAAGATATGTGATTTATATTAACATGTATTATCAATAATCAGACCTCATGGTAACTTCAAGATGAAGAACAACAATAAAAGTGTTGATCCATTGTATTGTTTTGCCATGTATTTGTAGAGATTTTGTCTCATGTGCATTTACACCATATCCGTTGGTATAAGTTGGTGCATGGTGCTGTCTGTTTTTGTACTTTTATAAACAGGGCTAGGTACATTCATTATCTTACTTGTTCTGCATACATGTGTATGCGAGTTACATGTAGGTAGTGTTTCATTTGTAATCCTCACTGTGCTTGTTGTCCATATTTGATATAAAAATTTCTCTAGATTGTTAAATTTCACCAAGATTTCAATTTGAGCTTTGTACCAATCCTTGCAGCAATTAAAAAAATGTATTACAAACTTGGTTAATGCCTCTTCATGGTAGACTGTAGTCTTTGAAGTTATCTATATTCTAGTAAGCTGGCCAGTACTTCGTTGCTGGCAAATCGACAAAATGCATAATATTGCAATATCCATACCCTCGTGCAGTGACTATACACTTAGTTAGTTTTTGGTGTCGCCTTTAAATAAGCTTGGTTTGTTGTGCACTTTATAAATTTCTGATTCTGTTACTTGCTAGGCCTCTAAACAGTACCGTATTTTCCAGTAAATAAGCCGCTATTTTTTTCCTTCCACGGCGGCCCCGCGGCTTATACAGAGGTGCGGCTAATGTATGACAAAAGCAAGTCACAGAGCTTGTCGTCAGACATTTTTTTCTTGTTGTTGAAAGCAGTGAAAACAACCAATTGACATGTGTTTTGTTCATATTTTCTGTATATTTCATCAATAAAAATGTTGTGTACACTCAATAAAATGATTGGAGATCGTATTTGTTGATTATTTATTCCCATGTCCGTGAGGCCATGTTGTTTTTTTGTTTACATGAAGATAAGCGTAGAGGGACTCCAAATTACAGATAATGGAGAATACTTTAATGGTCAAAAATGTTTTTAAATTGGTCAAGTTCCCTTTCTTTATTAATATAAAGACATCTATGCTTTCTATCCATTGACATTGTAATTTTCTATCAACGTGCAGAACAGGTGTTTGGATCAATCCAGAGGCATTCCAAATAAATTGGCAATGGTAAAGTGTCGATCTTGCATATTCTGCTTACACCTACATCCAACAAGAAATCAGCGTAAAATAGTCCATAAATATTTATTTAGCTTTTTGTTTACCAACAAGGAATGAAATGTACAATAAATTTACTATAAAAAATGGAATTTAATCAGTTTATAATAATTTAATATGATGTAGAAATAAATTATCCCAAAATAGGCATGAAAAAAATCAGTTTCTAAGAGATATAATATAATCTTGACAAAGAATAGTCTTAATGTGTTTTTTTTAATATATCCCATCGTAATCCTGCATTTTTGACAGCAATTTAGTAGCTTTGTGCCCCATTTTCAATTTTTGACAATCCCAACAACAATACACAGTACTTTCAGCACTTTTATATAATTTATTATTTATCTCCCTTTGCCTTAAATTTTCATTTGGGAATTCCTTGCTTCCAAGCTTACCTGCACTATGGGCCAGATAAATTATTGCCTTTATCTTTTCTAACAATCTAAATAGATGGTTTATTCAACATTTTTTGGAGAAATATGCTGCACAGAACGTAAATCATATCATATTAAAAATGGGATTCCCCAGATCATGTCATGTGCGTGTTCATCACAAACACAAATAGATTAGACATGAGTATATTTCAAATCTCCTTAATTAACCAATCTCCTTAATTAACCACTATCACATTGATTGTTATACCCATCGATGCTTAGTTTCATAAATAAATACTGGTACAATAATAAAGTGTTTAAATATAGCGTATAGCGTTCACCCCGTAATGGGCCTCACAACTTTCTTGTCTTATAAATATTGTATGAATAAATTATGTGACGTTGATATTCAATGACAAGGTCAAGAATGTCAAGAATGTAACGGGTTGTTATATTTTATAATTCTGTAATTCTGACACCGGGAATATATTATATTAGAGAATTTTATTAGAAAAGGCATCTTTAAAAACTGATTATTAAACTGATTTACAATCAAAATTAACAATGCTCCCAGGTAGAAAGTGACACCTGGCAATCAGCTGATTACAAGGTCACGGCTTGGTTAACATGGCGTGGGCTTCACCAGAAAACAAACAGAAGTTGTAAATTGATTTCTGTCTAATTTTCCTTGATGATTTTAATTATCATTGCATTAAAAACAGTTCAGGGGTTGTAAAAACTTTTATGGCTTGATAAAACAACAACAACTATGGGATTAAAAACAAACTGTCCATTGTCATGATCATGAACCAATTAGACAGTTTACAGAGTAAACACACATTTTATTTATTATTTTTTTCACATTTTATTATAATAAATATCTTCATCTGTATATATCTGAAACAAAAAACAGAATAACCAATTAATCTTCTGTCTATTGCTCATACATAGACTTGTCAACATGACGATTTCGTTCATCTTACAAGCTGCGGCTTTTCCAACGATGCGGCCTGTCTAAGAAAAAAACATATTTTAGCCCTAAAAAGTGGCCCTGCGGCTAATAGACCCGTGCGGCCCTATGTCCGGAAATCATGGTATATAATTTTTGTCTGTCTTCCAAATGTTTTCATTTTATCTGGGCTAAAGGATACAAAAGAATGTATAGTTTGTCAAAATGAGTACTGAAATTGACTAGGGCTAAAGTATTTTAATTTTTCAGTAAGTACTATGGTAATGATGAGGGAATGCAGTCTAACTAATATAAAAAGAGAAGCAACTTCTTGCTTGAGTTGATCTTGCTATAATTTTAATTTGCAATAATTTGAGGTCATGATTGTTCTTCTGAATTACAAAACATGTGAATTAATAATCAAAATGGCACAGAACTTTTTATTCAATTATAACCAAAATTAAATTGAGAGACTGAAATGAAAATAAATGTTCCAAATATATTGGTGAGAATATAAACAAATAAACGTTCCAGATATATTGGTGAGAATAAAATCAAGACAAAATGCATTTATGTGTTCTTCTTACACTACAAATGTATATGAGATCAATGGCACCATTTAAGAGTTAATATGAGATAATACCATCTTAATCAAATAAATATTTTATATGTTTTCCAAAAAAATAAATTATAAAAAATAATAAAGTACTCGCTCGCCTGTGTATTGTGGTACTCGCCTCTAAATAATCAATATTCAAAATAAAAATAAAAAATTTTTCTTATCGCTCGCTCGCCCCAAATTTTTAGGCCAAAAAGTCCGAAGAACAAGAAATTAAATTGGTGTGGCCTTATTTAACATTTTTTGTTTGGACAGGCAAGCTTTTATTTGGTCCTAAAAGAATTATTTTGTGTCTTGCCAAACATAGGACTCTATTTTCTACTTTCAAGAAGACTGCAAATTTATTTTTGGTTGGAAAAGAAACACATGAAATGATAAATGTTTAGAAACAATAAATATTCACAAAATCTTAGTTTTAAATTTTGTCGTATGAATCTATTTTTAGAGGCTTTACCTTTATTAGTAAAAGTCGTACAGGACCCAGAGTCTCGGTCTCCAGAGAATGTAAACCCAACAGAGAATGCCATCTCTGCCATCACTAAAATCTGTAAACACAACAGCAGTCAAATCAATATCAATGATGTGTTACCCCTGTGGTTCTCCTGGTTACCTGTCTGGGAGGATGAAGATGAAGCAGAACCAGTCTATAATTATTTATGTGATTTAATTGAAATGTGAGTAAAAATACATTGTAAGGTTATAAATGTTAGGGTCAGATGTAAAAAGGGAGGTAGTAATGGAGGATTCATTAGGCTCTTGACACTGTAAGTCTGTGAAATACCTTTCGTATTCTCATATATCAACTTGGGTATTAATTTTCCTTTCTTGCTTCAACACATTACATTTTGAAGCAAATTAAGTATTTGGTGTACTCATATATTGTACCCCAAAGACACTTTAAGTATAACATCTGAGAGGGAATCTAGTTATCTTTTAAAATCAAACATGTTTTCAAGAATTATTGACTACAAAATGTTCACAATATGATAATCAAATAATCAGAAGAAGAGTTCTTATAATCACATGTTCATTGAAAAATACCTTTGTAATCAAATAATCACTAATAAACTTGCTCTAATAATTAGGTAATTAAGAAACCTGTGAGAAGGCTAAGTTAAGGGTAAATGTTTATCAAGACAACCACCTATACTTCATATGTAAAAAGAATGAGGATTTTATCTGTGTTGGTGGACATTATTAGCTCACCTGGCCAAAGGCCATGTGAGCTTTTGCTATCACTCGGCGTCCGTCGTCCCTCCGCCTGTTAACTTTTATTCAAAGATCTTCTCCTCTGAAACTACTGGGCCAATACTAACCAAACCTGGCCTGAATCATCACCAGGGTATGCTCTTTCAAGTTTGTGATTTTTATGTCCGTAGACCAAACAACATGGCCACTTTTACTAAAAATAGAACATAAGGGTAAATTGCAGTTTTTTGGAAATTACTCAAAAACCATTACAGATATCAAAATTCTGAGGAGGGTAAAAATGATCAGCATGATGAGATCTACATGCCCTGCAATTTTGAAGAATAACCGTTTACCCGTCTTGGAGTTGTTGAACCTTTTCCGTAAAATTTTCAGTTTTTCATTACTTTTAGTCTTGTATATTGAAAGTGGTAGAAGATAGAAGTGAAGTTTATATAACAAAAATGGTCAGCATAGAAAGATCTACATGTCTTGCAATTTTGAAGAAAATCTTACAACACACATAGGAGTTATTGCCGCTTTTTCTTTGAATTTTCACAATTTTTTTTAATGTTTTTACTTTTATTTCAAAAACTGTTTGAGATAAAGGTTAAATGTGAATTGCAAAAGTGTTGAGGTTTTCCAGAACTACAATTTCTACATATGTCCAGCAGGTTCGCATCTCATCCAAGATGGCCGCCAGCGGTGAAGATAGTTTAACATAGGACCCTATGGGAAATGCATTCAAAGATCTTCTCCTCTGAAACCACTGAGCCAATGGGGACCAAATTTTGTCACAGTAGTCCTTTGGTGGTCCCCTTTAAAGTTTGTGATTTTTACATTTGTACCTCATCCAAGATGGCTGCCAGCGTGGAGCACAGTTTAACATAGGGACCCTATTGGAAATGCATTCAAATGTCTTCTCCTCTGAACCCACTGAGCCAATTGGAACCAAACTTGGTTACAATAGTCTTTAGACGTTTTCCTTCAAAGTTTGTGATTTTTATGTTCATACCTCATTCAAGATGGCCGCCAGCAGGGAACATAGTTTAACATAGGGACCCTATGGGAAATGCATCCAAAGATCTTCTCCTCTGAAACTACCAAGCAAAATTGAACCAAACTTTGTCACAATAGTCCTTGGGTGGTGCCCTTTAAAGTTTGTGATTTTTATGTTCTTACCTTATCCAAGATGCCCACCATTGTGGAACATAGTTTAACATAGGGACTCTATGGGAAATGCATTCAAATGTCTTCTCCTCTGAACCTACTGAGCCAATTGGAACCAAACTTGGTTACAATTGTCTTTGGGTGATCCCTTCCAAAGTTTGTGATTTTTAGTTTGTACCTCATCCAAGAACGAAAATGTAACATCTGCTGAACTGATTTATAGTATGAATGGGTGGTCTATTGGTGACATTGAATAAAACCAGTCACCAGGTGAGCGATACAGGCTCATGTGAGCCTCTAGTTTATTGTTGATAGTGATTTTTTCTTAGTGTTAGCTTTGTCACTTAAGAAAATAACAGTCAAGTGCAAATTGTTTAAGTCTTTATTTTGTGTATTCCAGAAACCATCCTGCAATTCTTGGAGAAAATCATCAGAACTTACCAAGAATAGTGTGTATAATAGCTGAAGCTTTTACTAAAGAGGCAGTCTCTAAAGATGATGATGTGTATACTAGAATGTTAAATATTGTTAGACAAGTAGAAGTGAGTATCTTTATGCCTGCGTTATTTGCTGATTTGTAGGGGTGTAACGATACACTTACCTCACGATTCGATACATATCACGATTCAAGGGCTACAGTTCGATGCGTTTCGATTCGATTCATTCTTGTGTCATTTTTATCAGTGACAGCTAGGAAGATGATGTAATCCAGTGATTTGTTTGCTCCAACAACTATAGTTCTGATACTTAAAACTAATCTCAGATCTTTATTATTTAGTGATTTTTAGCAAACTCAAACTGGAAATGTAAGAAAATCTAAGTAATTGTAAATAATCCTCTCTGTTCAAAAGCTGTCTGTGATATATATGCTCTGAACGTTCCTTATTTGAAGCAAACTAAAAAAACTACGGTCGTCAAGTCGAATCTTTTTGCACGCCCGTAGTTGGTTTTGTTCGTTACTGCGCTTTAGGGGTAATTAGTCATAACGCTAAAACTGGAAGTTTACAATAAACGAAAATTTTTGGCTTATGTTGCCAACTTCTTGTGAATATTTTGACGTATATAGTTAGCGGTTACATACATAGGCACGTTTATAATGGAAAAATGTTATTAGCATTGACTACGCTGCAATCACAGGCCATTTGTCTGAGGTTGAGTTGTTGGCTTTCGTTTGTAACATACTGAACATTCCGGATCGAAACTGAATCGAAATATGGGTTTACAGAACCGAAAATCAAACCAATCAAAAAAATCGTGGTTCATCGAAACTTAGGTGAATCGTTACCCCCTACTGATTTGTTGGAGCCGACTTGTCAGACTTGGCTCTCTATCCCTTTCATTGTTGCAATTACTTGATAATCGATATAGTCATTGTTTGGAATTCCATCCGAAAAGACATGCCATGATCCTTGAACATATTTACATTATGATATATAGTTGAGGTTATGTTTTGGATAAAAAAAGAAAATATCTAACATTGATGACATAAATGAAAATCAATAGAAAGTGACAAACCATTTGATTAATTTTAGATTTTACTCTGAGCAACAGCTGTAGGTACTGGTGTACACCAGTGGTATCAAAGGTACTGGTGTACACCTGTGGTATCTCTGGAAACCATAATAATATCAGTATATAGATTTTTTGTCTCGCCCGCGACGAAAGTCGCGAAAGAGAGACATATGCGTGCAAAGTATGACGACGGCGACGGCGTTAACTTTTACTAAATGCAGGATATTTTGAAAACCCTTTGATGTAGGAACATCATATTTGGTCCAGTGGNTGTTTGCGACAAAATCAAACATATGTTCAGTAAAAATTAATTTCTCTGTGTGGCCGCGATGGTTCCACGAGGATTCCGTTTTCAAAAATGTGTCCACGTTGGTTCACGTAATTTAAGGTGGACATTCGCTACACGGAATCAGCTAATCAGTCCACGTCGCGAAAATCCACCCAAAAACAAGGACTTTGAGTTCATCCGTGTGAGCTGTACAGTATCACGATTCAAGGGCTACAGTTCGATGCGTTTCGATTCGATTCATTCTTGTGTTCTTGTGTCATTTTTATCAGTGACAGCTAGGAAGATGATGTAATCCAGTGATTTGTTTGCTCCAACAACTATAGTTCTGATACTTAAAACTAATCTCAGATCTTTATTATTTAGTGATTTTTAGCAAACTCAAACTTGAAATGTAAGAAAATCTAAGTAATTGTAAATAATCCTCTCTGTTCAAAAGCTGTCTGAGATATATATGCTCTGAACGTTCCTTATTTGAAGCAAACTAAAAAAACTACAGTCGTCAAGTCGAATCTTTTTGCACGCCCGTAATTGGTTTTGTTCCTTACTGGCTTTAGCGGTAATTAGTCATACCGCTAAAACTGGAAGTTTACAATAAACGAAAATTTTCGGCTTATGTTGCCAACTTCTCGTGAATATTTTGACGCATATAGTTAGCGGTTACATACATAGGCACGTTTATAATGGAAAAATGTTATTAGCATTGACTACGCTGCAATCACAGGCCATTTTGTCTGAGGTTGAGTTGTTGGCTTTCATTTGTAACATACTGAACATTCCGGATCGAAACCGAATTGAAATACACGTTTACAGAACCCAAAATGGAACCAATAAAAAAAATCGCGGTTCATCGAAACTTAGGTGAATCGTTACCCCTGTACTGATTTGTTTGAGCCGACTTGTCAGACTTGGCTCTCTATCCCTTTCATTGTTGCAATTACTTGATAATCGATATTGTCATTGTTTGGAATTCCATCCGAAAAGACATGCCATGATCCTTGAACATATTTACATTATGATATATAGTTGAGGTTATGTTTTTGATAAAAAAAGAAAATATCTAACATTGATGACATAAATGAAAATCAATAGAAAGTGACAAACCATTTGATTAATTTTAGATTTTACTCTGAGCAACAGCCATAGGTATTGGTGTACACCAGTGGTATCAAAGGTACTGGTGTACACCAGTGGTATCTCTGGAAACCATAATAATATCAATATATAGATTTTATTTATATATCTATTATGGCTAAAGTTACTTCATTGTTTGATTTTATTTCATTTTAGCAAAATCCAGCTGTATTCCAAGCCTGTATCCCACTTCTGACACCAGATCAACAACAGACATTACATCAAGCTCTGAGTTCATAGAGATTATTTGTGTATTCATATGTCCAGCTGGTGAAAGTTATTTTAATTGTATGAAGTAGCTTTTTAATAAAATTGTATAAAAAGATGTAAAGACAGTGGTGACAATATATACTTGTTTTACTCACTCATAAGACTTCTACTGTCAGTTTGAAAATTATTACAGATTGTTTTAAAATTGTGTCAGATCTGAATTGTTGCATAGAAAATATTTCAGAATTTTTTTAGGGGCATATACATGTATATTGGACGCTTTAATGTACTGCATTGACCAAAAATTAGTGAAGATTTTTACTATTTATATAATTCTGGGGCAAAACATGAGAAATCTATTTTTGTGTAATGGAAAATACAGCAGTAGCAGTAAGTGCAAGTAATATCATAGATCAGTTAGATAATTTTTTTTGTTCGGTAAAACTAGATGTCAATGTTCTTGAAAATATTCAAGTCAAGTTGAATCTAAACATGTATTTTCAAGAAACCCACAAATTATTACAAAAGTACCTGATTTAAAGACAGATATACATGTGTATTATAAAGGTTATTTACATCTTATTTATTCCTATGGGAATTTAAATAATGAGGATATACTGACCTGCTTTATGTTGTAGATTATTCTTACAGTTTGTATATGACAATAGTTAATTTTGCAATTTGACATTTTAAAGCCTTTCCAAGTTTGTAAAGAGACTATATATCTTTCTTCAGTCCTAAATTTTAAAACAAGATACATTTTGGGACTTTCAATCCATTGTCAGTAACATTTTGAGACTTTCCATTCATTGTTAGTAACATTTTGAGACTTTCCATTCATTGCTAGTAACATTTTGGGACTTTCCATCCATTTTCAGTAACATTTTGAGACTTTCCATTCATTGTTAGTAACATTTTGAGACTTTCCATTCATTGTTAGTAACATTTTGGTACTTTCCATCCATTTTCAGTAACATTTTGAGACTTTCCAGTCATTGTTAGTAACATTTTGAGACTTTCCATTCATTGTTAGTAACATTTTGAGACTTACCATTCATTGTTAGTAACATTTTGAGACTTTCCATNATTATTGTATACTGATTGAATGCCCTTTCTTACTGAGTAAATTTGTAGATACTCTGTTAAATACTCTGTATATGCTATGTATTTTCCAGTATTGTGTAGAAGTACTGTTGATTCTACTTAATGTTCACTGGTATAGGTATGGGGGAGGGTTGAGATCTCGCCAAACTAGTTTAACCCCGCCTCATGTTTGTGAGCCTGTCCCAAGCCAGGAGCCTTTACCAGTGAATTTGTTGATTTATGCTTACATAATGTTTTATTGTAAGAATTAAGTATTTATTCCCGGGATACCCTGGTTGATTGGTTAAAAAGGCTGTCTTTTCATTAATGTAGACATTGAAGTAAGTTGTTTGAGAGGAAATCCAGCTCCCTGTTTTGGCTGAGTAGTACTTAACTTGTTAGAATGGAGACCAGTTCTATGTTTTGGTCAAGTACGACCTTCAGTCGTTGAAGTCTTTATGCCATCTCCCAAGTTTTGATTGAGTATTTTAACCCCGCCTCATGTTTGTGAGCCTGTCCCAAGCCAGGAGCCTTTACCAGTGAATTTGTGAATTTATGCTTACATAATATGTATTATTGTAAGAATTAAGTATTTATTCCCGGGATACCCTGATTGATTATATTGAGTATCTCCTTCTGTTGTTTAGGTCGGATACCAGCTCCATAGTTATACTGAGTATCCCCTCCTGTTTTTTAGGTCGGATTCCAACTCCATAGTTACACTGAGTATCCCCACCTGTTGTTTAGGTCGGATACCAGCTCCATAGTTATACTGAGTATCTCCTCCTGATATTTAGGTCGGATACCAACTCCATAGTTACACTGAGTATCCCCACCTGTTGTTTAGGTCGGATACCAGC
Source organism: Modiolus philippinarum (assembly GCA_002080025.1). Classification (NCBI taxonomy): domain Eukaryota; kingdom Metazoa; phylum Mollusca; class Bivalvia; order Mytilida; family Modiolidae; genus Modiolus; species Modiolus philippinarum. The sequence goes on from MJUU01063980.1 coordinate 367,582, forward strand.
TCCATAGTTATACTGAGTATCTCCTCCTGATATTTAGGTCGGATACCAACTCCATAGTTATACTGGGTATCCCCTTCTGTTGTTAAGGTCATATACCAGCTCCATAGTTATATTGAGTATTTCCTCCTGTTGTTTAGGTTGGATACCAGCTCCATAGTTATACTGAGTATCCCCTCCTGTTGTTTAGGTCATATACCAGCTCCATAGTTATATTGAGTATTTCCTCCTGTTGTTTAGGTTGGATACCAGCTCCATAGTTATACTGAGCATCCCCTCCTGTTGTTTAGGTCGGATACCAGCTCCATAGTTTTACTGGGTATCCCCTCCTGTTGTTTAGGTCGGATACCAACCCCATAGCTATACTGAGTATCCCTATTGTAGTTTAGGTTGGATACCAGCTCCAAAGGTATATTGAGTATCTCCTCCTGTTGTTTAGGTCGGATACCAGCTCCATAGTTATATTGAGTATCCCCTCCTGTTGTTTAGGTCGGATACCAGCCCCATAGTTATACTGAGTACCCCTTCCTGTTGTGTAGGTCGGATACCAGCTCCATAGTTATACTGAGTATCCCCTCCTGTTGTTTAGGTCGGATACCAGCTCCATAGTTATATTGAGTATCTCTTGTTTAGGTCGGATACCAGCTCCATAGTTATACTGAGTATCTCCTCCTGTTGTTTAGGTTGGATACCAGCTCCATAGTTATACTGAGTATCTCCTCCTGTTGTTTAGGTCAGATACCAGCTCCATAGTTATACTGAGTATCCCTCCTGTTGTTTAGGTCGGATAGCAGCCCAATAGTTATACTGAGTACCCCTTCCTGTTATGTAGGTGGGATACCAGTTCCATAGTTATATTGAGTATCTCCTGTTGTTTTGGTCACCAGCTCCAAAGCTATACTGAGTATATCCTGTTGTTGTATAGGTCGGATACCAGCTCCATAGCTATACTGAGTATCTCCTCCTGTTGTTTAGGTCGGATACCAGCTCCATAGTTATACTGAGTATCCCTCCTGTTGTTTAAGTTGGATACCAGCCCAATAGTTATACTGAGTACCTGTGTAGGTCGGATACCAGCCCCATAGTTATACTGAGTATCTCTCCTGTTGTTTAGGTCGGATACCAGCTCCAAAAATTTACTGAGTATCTCCTCCTGTTGTTTAGGTCGGATACCAGCTCCAAAGCTATACTGAGTATCTCCTCCTGTTGTTTAGGTCGGATACAAGCTCCAAAGCTATACTGAGTATCTCCTCCTGATATTTAGGTCAGATACCAGCTCCATAGTTATACTGGATATCCCCTCCTGTTGTTAAGGTCGGATACCAGCCCCATAGTTATACTGAGTATCTCCTCCTGTTGTTTAGGTCGGATACCAGCTCCATAGTTATACTGGGTATCCCCTCCTGTTGTTTAGGTCGGATACCAGCCCCATAGTTATACTGAGTATCCCCACCTGTTGTTTAGGTCGGATACCAGCCCCATAGTTATATTGAGTATCCCCTCCTGTTGTTTAGGTCGGATACCAGCCCCATAGTTATACTGAGTATCCCTCCTGTCATTTAGGTTGGATACCAGCTCCATAGTTATACTGAGTACTAAGTATCTCCTCCTATTGTTTAGGTCGGATTCCAGCTCCATAGTTATACTGAGTATCCCCTCCTGTTTTTTAGGTCGGATACCAGCCCAATAGTTATACTGAGTATCCCCTCCTGTTGTTTAGGTCGGATACCAGCTCCATAGTTATACTGAGTATCCCTCCTGTTGTTTAGGTTGGATACCAGCTCCAAAGCTATACTGAGTTTCTCCTCCTGATATTTAGGTCAGATACCAGCTCCATAGTTATACTGGGCATCCCCTCCTGTTGTTTAGGTCGGATACCAGCTCCATAGTTATACTGAGTATCCCCTCCTGTTGTTTAGGTCGGATACCAGCTCCATGTTTAAACTTAGTACCACCTCAAGTTTAGGTTGAAGAATACTGCCTCCAGTTGGTTTGACTGGTTTCCCCTCTATTTTTGGCTGGATTCCTTTCCCCCTTTTTTGATAAGCTTGATCCCTATAAATTTGGATGTGACTCCCCTCCCGGAGTGTAGGCTCAATTTGGCTGTCTGCTGGATTCACATCTTTAGCTGGTTAGGCTGGACCCCCCAGTTATTTTGGCTGGATTCCCCTCCTTTTGTATAGAATGGATTCCCCTTCAGGTGTTTAGGTTGTATTCCCCCACTTGTTTTGGCTAGATTCCCCTCCAGTTGTGTTAGCTAGTTGGTCCTACAGGATGCCCCCCTTGGTGGTGCTTTTGCTGGATTTCCCTTCTTTTAGTTAGATTGAGTGCCCCCCAATCCCCCCACTTTAGTAATTTTGGCTGGATTTCCCTATTGGTGTGAAGATTGAATTCATCTCCAGTTTGTTAGGCTGGATCTCCAGTTATTTTGGCTGGATTCCCCTCCTTGTGTATAGAATGGCTTCCCCTTCAGGTGTTTGGGTAGTATTCCCCAAGTTATTTTGGCAAGATTCCAATCAAGTTGTGTTAGCTGGATTCCCCCTAGTTGGTCCGACGTGATGCCCCCTTGGTGCTTTTGCTGGATTCCTCTCCTTTTGGTTAGATTGAGCCCTTGCCCTCTTGATTTTTACTGGAATTGCCTCCAGTTGTTTTGACTGCGACTGGAATCCCCTCCAGCGTATTTGGCTGGACTCTTTCCAAGCTGTTTTGGCTGGATTCCTTCTAACTGGTCAGACTGGAACCCAACCCATAGTCATTTTGGTGGATTTCCCTATCAGTGTGACGGTTGGATTCATCTCCAGTTTGTTTAGGCTTGATCCCCAGTAATTTTGGCTGGATTTCCCTCCTTGTGTTGAGACTGGATTCCCCTTCAGGTGTTTATTCCCCTAGTTATTTTGGCCAGATTCCCATCCAGTTATGTCAGCTGGTTTCCCCTTGGTTGGTTCAACTTGATTCCCCTTNCTTAAAATTGTCTAGAAATCTAGATTAGGTATATTTGTATAGTCCTCCCCTCTCAGTTTGCTGGATAGGATCCCCACTTTGTAGTACATTGTAATACCCTGAAAACCTTACCCTCTACTCATTCACCACTGATTCAGGTAAAAAGGGGGAGGGTTGAGATCTCACAAAACTGGTTTAACCCCGCCTCACATTTATGTGTGCCTGTCCCAAGTCAGGAACCTTAATCAGTGGTTCAGTATATTTTTATTCATTTGACTACAGGGTAATTAAATTTTGATGGATTTATCAACAGTTGTACATTCATGCAAATGAAAATTATATTTCGACATGACGTTATACATATACCAATCAAAGGTAATAGAACAGGGTAAAACTATTAACATGTTCAGTTTTCTTATGACCTTGTTGAATCAACAGATTTCATGATTCAGAATTTTCTATAGTACATAGTGTTTTAATTTTCTTTTGAATTGAATGTTCATTGTTACATTGTGTCCTTTATTTCAACTTTGAGCTGAATCATGTTAGAAAATTTAAAGTAGCTGCAGTCTTTGTTAGGAAATTATGTCTTTTTTTATCCAATTTGGATACTGCCCATTGTGATTTTCATTTCTTAGTAGGTTTTTGTGGTTCATTTTAAAACTGTTCAATTTAAAATGAAAAAGATATGTCAACTCGAGGTTAATGTCACAGTTTGAAAAAAAATATAATTGTTTGATGTGCTATGGTCATATCTTACTGTACTTGGCATAGGACCATTTTAGGTTTTGCTTCAGTTATTTAGACTGATTGGAGATCGGAAATTATAAATTTTTAATGTTGTATTTAGATTGGATGTATAGTCTCTTTCCAACTTAATTAGGCAACAAAATTACACCATGTCTTAATGCATCTTTTGTCAGAATAGGTTCTTTCAAGTTTCCACTAACCTGGGCCGATCATGTACAGTGAAAGTACTATTGTTCGTGGGGTTCCAATTTTTGTCGATTTCGTGGTTGGCTTAAACCACGAAATTAAGTTCCCAACGAAATGCATTTTTTCCATAGAGTTGTAATGCAATAGAATTCAAAACCATGAATTCAAGTGCCCACGAAATAGTAATTTTTATGAAATCCGCGAAAATTGATTTCCTCGAATAAATGAAATTGGCTGTTTTCACATATTTGACTGTAGAATCCTTATTATTTATCCTATTTTGACGGGGTTGTTTTATGTTATTGCCAATAACATTGCGCAACTGTAGCATTTACCATTTTTGAGAAACGAGGCCCAAAGGGGGTCAAATGGGGAAAAAATTTTGTTGCAACTTGATGCAGTATTTTTCTGTAGGTTTCTTATAGCATGTTTAAACAGATACATTTGACAATTAAAACCATTCCAATAAACAAGAGGCCCAAAGGTGCTTCATCTGTTTAAGAATAAAGGAGTTGAATTGGGTGTTTTATGGTAATAAACAACTGTTGAACTATGTATGATAGACTTTTAATACTTGGCAATTGTATAGGTCTTGTGAAGAGGAACATCAGTATACAAAAAATTAGGTCAAAGGTCAAGGTCACAGAAGTCAAAAGGGGAAAAAATTGGGTATTTTCATATATTTTACTGTAAAACCTGGCTCATATGTAGTGTTTCACAAACACATCTTGTTATATTCTAGTTATGGAAATTAATGAACAGAATCATATGTAAATTTTGGAAAAGCTATATTTGTTCTAAATAAGGCTGGTGAGTTGTTTTCCATAAACTCCTTATATTTAATTAAAATAATCTGGATATGATAACAAAAATATCATGGTTTCATTTGTAAATATGAATGTGGAAAATTTAGTCAGTGAAGACAGTTATTTTTAATGTTTAACTTGAAAACTGTTATTATCTCCATTTCATTACTTAATATATAAATACATGTGTTTTAAATTTCTAGCTATCCATCTTTATAATTAATGCCAAGATAATTTCTATGCTGTCTAGTCATATTAAGCATTAATATTTTGTGTTGAAATATATTAACCTCTTACATCAGAATTTGTGAAGTGGTGTAAGATGGTTATATTATCAAACGAAAAAAATGTTTTTGTTCCCATTTATATTTTATGTCGGCAATTCTTTTGAAGAAAAACAACATATGAAACCCAAAATAACATGTAAAAATTCTAAAACCTGGTAGATGCAACATGTGCAATACCTTTAAATACATCTGTATTTTAATTGATTTAGTTATTTTAACACAAACTTTAATGAGTTTGTACTGTAGTATCTGGTTGAAATCATGTATATTGCTTTGTATTATATGTATAATGACATTTTCTGCTGATTGAGTGAATGAAAATTATGTTTGACTAATTTCCATGGTAACAAGCAATCTTTGTTATATTTTATTTAAAAAAAAAACAAACCATAGGATTTATTTGTTACTAAATCCTCTGTAAGTCATTAATCCTGTTTTAATGTAAATATAAGTGGCATGTATTTATGTGTTGGAATAGAGTGATAAATGCTTAATATATTACTAACAATAAGTTCTTTAAAAAGACATTATGCGATTTTTATCATGGCTCTCTTGTGTTTTCCAGTGTGTTACAGACAGTGGACCCACTATGACCTTGGTCATTTTTAAACACCTATTTTTCAATCAATTTTAAAATGAGCTTCCACTTGTTTGAGAAACACGGTTGATGACACAACAATGCCTGTACATTACAACTGATGACACAACAATGCCTGTACATTACAATGTCCAGCTGCTTAGGTGTTCAGTTTACCTGAGAATTGTTCTTTAAAGTAAAATGGTCACACATGAACAGCTGTAAATTTAAATACCAGGTATAGATAATGTCGTGATGTCACAATTATGTTTCGACCAATCACAAAGCAAATAAAATTAAAATTTAACCAAACCGGAAGTCATCCAGGCGGTGTTAGTTTCTAGATTTTTCTTCTATCCTATGGGAAATTGACTAACTTTTGATGTTAATATTTAATTCATTTTTGATCTAAAAATTTATATGTTGGACATTTCAAGCTTAAAATCTTAAGAAGAATTTGCCATATTAATTTCAAATATGTGCATTGAGAGAATGAGATTTTGTACTCGGACCTTTTACAAATGATCACTACTGATTCTACAATATTTCATCTCCTAAAAAATCGATATCACGTATTTTTGGAATTATCTATTGTTGTGTCATCAGTTGAAATAGTGAAAATGTTTTTGAAATGAATAGAAGCTCTGTAAAATTGACTGAGTAATAGAAACTGAAATATGTTCATGGTCTTAGTATATTGAAATATGCTGTACAGGAATTTATTATTTAAAGGAGTTATAAATATGATACGGCCATATTTTCTTGAAATACATAATTAAAATGATCTGGCTTGAAATAATTTATCCTCCAAATTATTGGTTTAACAAGAAATCTAGTGATATTTGTTGTTAATATTTTTATCAGATATTGTAATATTGTATTGTACATTTTCAACTAAAACCTTTTGTCTTTCTATGTGGCATTTGACCACTTATGTTCCTTGATGGAAACCAGTTGTCCTTGTGGGAAACCAGTAATTCTTAATGGATACCAGTTATCCCTAAAGGAAACCAGATGGTGCTTTAATATAGATCTGATTGTATTCAGATTTTTTATGACTTCCTTATTGGATGGAAGCATTTGATTGGTTGATGGTTTGTACCAATACCAATTATTATTCCTACCTCAGTTTTTGTGTTGTATGTAGGAATATATGCATAATACTTCAAGGGATATTTCCTTTTTGAGGAACCCTTTAATGAAAGTGTTGCTTACGAAGTGAGCATTAGAATGAAAACCCATTAGAAACTGCTATTTGTTATTATATTCTGAAATGTTAATTAACAAGTAATGAAATCCTTTGTTGAATATTATAAATTAGTATGTAAATACACTATGCATGTAAAACCAATTTAAGATATTTATATTTTGTTGACATGTTTTAAGACTTTTTAACCATTTCGTCCATTTCCAGAATGTGGGAAAGGATGTTTTAAGCATTTGTTTAAACGTCTGCACAAGTAAATGTATTTGCATAATGAGCTAATTACAGTGTTAATGAACTATATATTGGTATGTAGAACTGACCAATGAACTTTAAGGTTGATATATAGTATGGTTGAAATTAGCAGTTACCAGTTCAAAACTGGACAAATATTAGAGATTATCAAAGTTGACTTGATCTCCTTTTAGATAGGGCTAACATGCAGCATTATCTGTTTGGAAAATGAAGTTGTATAAATATTTTACTCTGATAAATTAACCCTTCTCCAATTATAATTTAATTCCTGTGATGTACAGTGTATGATATAATAAAGGAAGTCAAGGTTCAGTTAAATTCTTAATTTATGTGTTCATAAATAAAACATTCATTTTATAATGTTTTTATAAGTATGTGCAATTATTGACCAGTCTGTTTTAGATGTAAACAGCTAGTCGAGCTCTGATTTTTGATCAGGCTCATATTAAAGGTTGTTTTATACCTTAAATAAAAGATTTGAATATTTTTCTGATGAGGAATATTTGTTGAATCTTTTTATATGCATTAAATGCTTTTGTTGAGTATTGTTTTAGCAGTATTTGTTAAATAGATTTTTTATGAGGGTCACCAATGTAAATGTTGGGTGAGGAATGAATTTCAGTGTAGTTATTTATGTTAAAAGGTGTTGATAAGATGGTTCAGTAAAAATGGGTGTCTTTAAGAAAAATATTTGTCTCGTCAGCATTTAAAAAGGTAAAATTATTAAAGATTGATATTGCTTCTAATAATTGATGAATGGTAATTTTTCTGGATTGAATTAGATTTATTTTATTGCTAATAATATACAGCAATTGGCTTGGGCACAAGTTATTGCAATGCTATATTAATCCCTCTCCATAATTTGTTTTATTTTGCTAAAATTAAAATTGTATTTTTGGGGGGGGGGATTAGCATAGTTCTTTTAAACAATTTCACTGCAAAGTTGTCCATTTAAAAAAAAAAAAAACTTGGAAAGTGGGATCAAGATTGAATATTGGTATTGTATGAAAAAGCAGAAGTGGAGTGAGCTCTCGCATATTTATTCTGTCCTTTAAGATTTTTTTGTTGTTTAAAATTTGAGATAATTGATTTTAAGACATCTATATTTACTAAACACATCTTAGCAACAACACTCTGTACAATATGAATTTTACAGTGTCTTTCAAAATCTGCCATTACTTTATAATTATTGGATGAAATTTGCAAAAATAAAAACATGCTAATTATCTCATTTTGTCTTGAGTAATCTGCCTTTGAATTATTGTTTGACAAGAAAAAAATTGCATGTGCACACACACACACACACACACACGCACACATGGATCAGGTCAAGTCTCTTCAAACTAACAAACTTGGGTGTTTTTTTATGCATGGAAAATTCTTATGAAACCTTAAAACACAAAGTTGAGTGTGTGTTGATGTACACACACACACACACACACACTGACCTCCCCTATACACAGAGAGGTGACTGACCTTTAAGTATTGATAGGTAATGCTGTGGAAGAGTTCCTATACTGTCTCTGTTTTGGTATAAAAACTACTTACAGTTGGGACAGAAAAGAAAAAAAAGTTTTAAATGGGCCAGTATGCGTGTGGTAAGGATTTTGATGTTTTTGTATTTTAATTAAAAAAAATAAAGATTGTTGACCTTAACGATATTGTTAATGTTCATGATGTTTGTGCAATAATACAGAAAGAGACACATTTGGCAGGGTCATTTCTTACTCTTATTTTGATAAAATGTCATTTTCATCAACCCCTCTGAAACCACTGAATCAAAGTCAAGCAAACTTTACAAGAATGATGTATGGAACGTCCTTTACAAAGATTGCTCATGTCATTCTGATCCGACAAAAAGCACGGCCACCAGCGCGGAACTTTTATTTAAACATTGGACCCGGCCTATGGGAAAAACATCATTTTCATCAACTCTTAAGCCACTGAAGCAAATTCAACTAAATTATACAAGAATGATGTATGGAAGGTCCTTAACAAAGATTGCTCATTTCCTTTTATCCGACAAAAAACATGGCCGCCAGCGTGGAACTTATAGTTTACATTGGCCCTATGGGAAAACATCATTTTCATCAACTCCTCTGAAACCACTGACGCAAATTCAACCATACTTTACAGCAATGATATATGGAACGCCCTTTACAAAGATTGCTCATTTAATTCTGATTGACAAAAAAAATGGTCACCATGAAGAACATGGGAAAACCCTGCTGTTTAGCATTTTGTCAGGTGAACGATATAGGCCGTCTCTGAGCCTTTAATTTTTACTGGAACTGACTTATTTTAACAAACAGCAAACTGGCAAGGGATTAATCGTCATATTCCAACTGTTTCCTTCTATTGATTATCTTTGTCACTCATAGTACAGGTTAGCAATATTTAGAATTTCTTGTGATTTTATATTGCATGGAAGCAAGCTTATTAGGGCCCCACATCGAGATGCGGGTGCCCTATAGTTTTCACTTTGTCCGTCTGTCTGTCTGTCCGTCAACAATTTTTTCCGTCACAGATTTCTTGGCTTCTATATGTGGGAATGATTTGAAATTTGGTCTGAAGCTTGGAAATGATGAGTTGTATTGTGTAAACAATTTTCAAGTTTGTCGGACATCCACTTCCTGTTTGCTGAGACTTTGAATTTTTACTCAAACTAAATTTCGGTCACAGATTTCTTGGCTTCTACTGGAGGGAATGATTGGAAATTTGGTTTGAAGCTTTGAAATGATGAGTTGTATTGCAAAAGTGGTTTTTCAAATTTGTCGATCAACCACTTCCTGTTTGCCAATACTTTTACTTTTTACTAGAAACGAAATTATCTTCATAAGATTTTTAGACTTGTATCAACTTGGAATTTGATATTTAAGTCTGAAGCTGAAAAATGACATGGTTTGGTAAAAATTCAAGAATTCACTGTATCCAGCAAATTACTGTATCAACACATTTGTTTTTCAAAGAATCCACACTTACCTCAATTTTACTTTTGCATGGAATTCCAGGATCGAAATTGCGATGCCCTTCCGACAACGCCAGTTTCGACATGCTCTAGTTCTCTTGTAATACTGAATCTCTTTCTCACACACTATTTTATGACATAGGAATGAGACATGACATTATAGAAATTGATGTAACTAATTTATATTTAATGCATTGGTACAGCTTTGAACCCTTGTCAAATGTTGGTATCTTTTATAAAAAGTTTGAGGAAACTACATCAAACTTGTCAGATCTGTTCACAAGAAGTACATATCAAACTCTGCAACTAAGATGACAAAATTGTTTATTTGAATATTTTTATCAACCAAACTAAAGTTATGATAATAAAAAAAATTGTGATTTTGATGCCAATCATAAACCCAAGAAACCTTCATCCAAAATTTTAACCTAGATACAGTGGCAATTATTTAAATGTACATTTTTTTATCAATCAAGCTATTTTTTTTTTTTAGCAGAAGCTATGTGAACTTTCATTCCTTAAATTTAAAGTCGTTGCCAGATGTATAAATATCAGAAAATAAATCCCTAGTCATATTTCATTCATTCCAAAGTGCTACACTGTTGATTTCGTCCATTCCAAAGTGCCATAATTGATTTCATCAACTTCAAAGTGCCACATTGTTGATTCCATCCTCTCCAATGTGCCACAATTGATTTCATCCACTACAAAGTGTCATACTATTACTTGTATCCACTCCAAAGTGCCACATTGTTGATTTCATCTACTCCTTAGTGGCACACCGTTGATTTCATCCATTACAAAGTGTCATACTGTTACTTCTATTCACTTCAAAGTGACCCCTGTTGATTTCATCCAATGTTGATTTCATCCACTCCAAAGTGTCACTCTGTTAATTTCATATACTCCAAAGTGCCACACTTGATTCCATCCATTCCAAAATGCCACATTTAAATTTCATCCACTCCAAAGTGCCAAACTGTTGATTTCAACTACTCCAAAATGCCATATTTCAATTTCATCCACTCCAGTGATACACTTGGTTTCCTTATTATGTCGCCCCAGACGTAGTCGGGACGACATATTGTTTTTGGTCCGTTTCTCTACTATTATTATTATTATTCATTAAGTCTCCCAAACGAAGTTTGGGAGACTTATTGTTTTTGTTGCGTTTCTTATTATTAAGTCTCCCAAACGAAGTTTGGGGAGACTTATTGTTTTTATACGACCGCAAAAATTTTTGCGGTCGTATAATGGTATGGTGCTGTCGTCGTCGTCGTCGTCGTCGTCGTCGTCGTTGTCGTTGTCGTCGTTGTCTGTAGACACTTTTGTTTTTGGTCAATAACTTTAGTTTCAGTTGACCAATCCTTATGAAATTTTAACACAATGTTCCTTGGCATAAAAGGAAGGCTTGGCTTAGTTTTGGTCATTGTGGCCCAACCCGTTTTAAAAAAAGGGGCCAAAAAGGGTTAAATTTGATGTTTTCGTATATTTGACTGTAGAATCTTTATTATTTATCGGATTTTGATGGGGTTTCTTTCAGTGTCCTGAGGAAATTTCCAATCAGTAGTATGGCAACGGATTTCATGTGGCATGTACCGTGCACGAGATAAATGGGGCCCAAAAGGGGTAAATTTCAAAAATTTTAATTTTTGTCTCGCCCGCGACGAAAGTCGCGAAAGCGAGACATAGGCGTGCAAAGTATGACGGCGGCGGCGACGGCGACGGCGGCGGCGACGGCGGCGTAAACTCAAGTTTTAATACAGAAGCCNTTGGTGGATTTCCCTATCAGTGTGACGGTTGGATTCATCTCCAGTTTGTTTAGGCTTGATCCCCAGTAATTTTGGCTGGATTTCCCTCCTTGTGTTGAGACTGGATTCCCCTTCAGGTGTTTATTCCCCTAGTTATTTTGGCCAGATTCCCATCCAGTTATGTCAGCTGGTTTCCCCTTGGTTGGTTCAACTTGATTCCCCTTTAAGTGCTTTTTCTGGATTCCTCTCCTGTTGTTTAGATTGACCCCTCCATTGTTTTTGCATGGTTTTTACTGTGACTAGAATCCCCTCCAGCTTATTAGGCTGGACCCCTCCAGCTTCATTGGCTGGACCCCCTCCAAGCTGTTTTGGCTGGATTCCCTGCAACTAGTCAGGCTTGAACCCCACCTGTAGTCATTTTGGCTGGATTCCCTTCCAATTGTTTTCTGTCCATTATGTATCTTTGCCTTAAAATTGTCTAGAAATCTAGATTAGGTATATTTGTATAGTCCTCC
>MJUU01063981.1:0-12391 GCA_002080025.1 Modiolus philippinarum
CAAGTATTAGCTCTGAGAACAGATGTATAATTTGGATATTTCTACACTATTATAAATTTTTAATTAACATTAAGATTGAAAAAAATAATAATTTAAAAAATATTGAGCAGCTACAAACATGTTATATTAAAAGAGAAGAAAAAAAATGAAAAAGAAATTAAATAAAATGATATAAAATAATAATAAAAATAAAAAAAAAACATGAAGAACAGGCGTCCTTCCCATAGGGTTCTATGTTAAAACTATGTTCCCCGCTGGCGGCCATCTTGGATTAGGTACGGACCTGCCAGATACATTTTTTGGAAGGGACCATCTAAGGAACATTGTGACTAAGTTTGGTTATAATTGGACTGGTAGTTTCTGACAAGAAGATCTTTGAATGTCCTTCCCATAGGGTTCTATGTTAAAACTATGTTCCCCGCTGGCAGCCATCTTGGATTAGGTACGGACCTGCCGGATACCTTTTTTGGAAGGGACCATCTAAGGAACATTGTGACTAAGTTTGGTTATAATTGGACTGATAGTTTCCGAGAAGAAGATCTTTGAATGTCTTTCCCATAGGATCCAATGTTAAAACTATGTTCCCCGCTGGCGGCCATCTTGGATTAGGTACAGACCTGCCGGTTATCTTTTTTGGAAGGGACCATCTAAGGACCATTGTGACTAAGTTTGGTTATAATTGGACTGGTAGTTTCTGACAAGAAGATCTTTGAATGTCTTTCCCATAGGGTCCAATGTTAAAAGTATGTTCCCTGCTGGCGGCCATCTTGGATGAGGTACGTACCTGTCGGATACCTTTTTTGGAAGGGACCATCAAGATATATGTGAAGAAAAAACAAAAAAAAAAAACTTTGCATTTTGAATGAACTAAATTCTGAAATTTAAAATTATAATTACTGTAACCTTTATTTTCTGACCTAACATATTTATTCTAAAGTGTATTGATTTACAAAATGTACATTATATAATTCACCTGTACACATGAGTAACCTTCACAACTAGTAATGTGTTACATAACTATGTGTTACATAACTATGTGTTACATCACTTCTCTATAAGATACAACAAGTGTGGATCGTATTGCAAGGCAATAAAGAAGTCCCCTACCAGTGGAATAATTCAGTATACCAGCAAAAATAGTTAAAGAAGAAAAGTTTTCCGAGCCCACGGCCTATAACTTCGTCAAACATCAATGGACCCAACCCATCCTCAAACTTGATCTGTAACCCATAGTAGTTGATTAACAGTGCAAATATCAGCTTAATATCTGAAATGGTTTGGAAAAAAAGTCCGGAAAACCTAGATTTTACCGAAATTTTCTAAGTCCAAGGCCCATAACTCCGTCCAAAATCAATGGACCTGGAACAAACTCAACCTTGATCTGTAACCCATAGTGGTAGACTCACGTAGCAAATTTTAGCTTCATATCTGGAATGGTTTAGAAAAAAAGTCTGGAAAACCTATATTTTACCAAAACTTTCTAAGTCCAAGGCCCATAAATCCGTCAAATATCAATGGAATGGAATCAAACTCTAACTTGATCTGTAACTCATTATGGTAGACTCACATAGCAAATATTAGCTTAATATCTGGAAGGGTTTAGAAAAAAAAGTCTAGAAAACCTATATTTTACCAAAATTTTCTAAGTCCAAGGCCTATAACTCTGTCCAAAATCAATGGACCAGAACCAAACTCGAACCTGATCTGTAACCCATAATGGTAGACTCACATAGCAAATATTAGCTTCATATCTGAAACGGTTTCGAAAAAAATGTCCGAAAAACCTATATTTTACCAAAATTTTCTAAGTCAAAGGCCCATAACTCTGTCCAAAATCAAGGGACCAGAACCAAACTCGAACTTGATCTGTAACCCATAATGGTAGACTCACATAGCAAATATTAGCTTCATATCTGAAACGGTTTCGAAAAAAAGTCCGGATAACCTATATTTTTCCAAAATTTTCTAAGTCAAAGGCCCATAACTCCGTCCAAAATCAATGGACCGGAACCAAACTCGAACTTGATCTGTAACTCATAGTGGTTGACTCACATAACAAATATTAGCTTCATATCTTGAACGGTTTAGAAAAAAAGTCCGGAAAACCTATATTTTACCAAATTTTTATACGACCGCAAAAATTTTGCGGTCGTATTATGGTATGGTGCAGTCGTCGGCGTCGGCGTCTGTGGCCAGCATAACTTTGTTTCTAGTGGACGGATCATCTTCAAATTTCAGTATGTGGTTTCTTGGCATAATGGCTATCCCGGGTTTTAATTTCGGGTTTATGGCCCACCCGTTTCAGAAAAAGGGGCCAAAAAGGGGTAAAATTGGGTATTTTTGTGTCTGTGGACAGCATAGCTTTGGTTCCAGTGAACAGATCTTTTTCAAATTTTAGTATGATGTTTCTTGGCACATGCTTTAGCCCGGACTATAATTTTATGTACCTGGCCCCGCCCGTTTTAGAAAAAGGGGCCAAAAGGGGTTAAATTGGTTGTTTTCACATATTTGACTGTAGAATCTTTATTATTTATCGGATTTTGATGGGGTTTCTTTCAGTAAACTCCTTAGAAAATTTCCAATCTGGAGTATGCCAACGGATTTCACGTGGCATGTACCGTTCACGAGATAAATGGGGCCCAATTTCAAAAATTTCATTTTTTAATTTTTAGTCCGATTTTGATGCAATTTTTTCCAAAGGATTCCTAATGAAAAATTATCGTAGGGCTCTACTATTAGATTTTTGGTAACTTGTTTCCTTACCCAGCTATGAGGGGCCGAAGGGGGCCAAAATTGTAAATTTACAGATAACCAAAAAATTTTATTTTTCATGGGATTTTTTTCTTTGGATTCCTCTTGATGTAAGCTTTCAGCAGTATGTCAACAGATTTGGCGTATCTGTTACAGTTTCGGAGCTATGAGGGGCTGAAAGGGGCCAAAATTGTAAAGTTACAGATAACCTAAAATTTTTATTTTTCATCGAATTTCGATGGGATTTTATTGTTTGATTCCTCTTTATGTAAGCTTTCAGTTATATGTCAGCAGATTTGGCGTAGCTCTTACCGTTTCCGAGCTATGAGGGGCCGAAGGGGGCCAAAATCGTAAATTTACAGATAACCTAAAAATTTTATTTTTCGTCGGATTTCGATGGGATTTTTTTCTTTGGATTCTACTTGATGTAAGCTTTCAGTAGTATTTCAACAGATTTGACGTGGCTCTTGCCATTCCCAAGCTATGAGGGGGCCGAAGGGGGCCAAAATCGTAAATTTACAGATTACCTTAAATTTTTATTTTTCATCGCATTTCGATGGGATTTTTTTCTTTTGATTCCTCTTGATATAAGCTTTCAGCATCATGTCAATGGATTGGACGTAGCTCTTACCGTTCTGAGCTAATAGAGGGTCAAAGAGGAATCATAAGGAGTCATAAGGGCTAATTTTTATTTTCCCTAGTTTGTGTCCAGCTAATTACTTGGTCAATCTCTTTATTGCGTCCATCTAATTATTGTGTCAAGCTCTTTCCTATGTCCATACTCACTTTAAATTACACTTTTTCAAATTTCAGTGGACGACATGCTGCGGTCGTATTATGCTGCGCTCGGCGTAGCCCTTTATTCTAAGTTAAAGGGCCATAACTCCGTCCAAAATCAATGAACAGGAACCAAACTCGAACTTGATCTGTAACTCATGGTGGTAGACTTACATACATAATATTTGATAAATATCTCTAATAGTATGGGAAAAAAGTCCGGAAAACTTGAGTGTGACAGACTGACAGGCTGACGGACTGACGAAGTGCAAACCTAAAGTCCCCTTTGGCGAAGCCGGTAGGGGACTAATAAACAGGATTGACCTCCCAATAGAAGTCAGTTTAAATTCTTGAGCAATTCAAAGGTGGCGAATCGTTGACCAAATCTTCACTACTCTACAGAAAAAGTTCCTGACATTTTGTCATAAATAAGTAATATTTTCAGTTTCTCCAAAAATTAAATTAAATATCTTTTCTTGTTAATCAATGATATTAGCATAAATCTTCATTACTGTAGAAATAATATGACAGAAGTAAACATTGTATAGTGCTTTCTTTGTAAATGCCCTGAGTGGCACAAAGGAGATCAATCTGCTTAAAAATATAGCCAAGACCCATTGTCATTGAAAAGCAAGGTGACCTTTTAGTACATACTTAGTAGTTCAAGGTTCAGCGTCATTAGTAATGGTCCTTCTGAATTGATCTATCCACATGCCAAATACACAAACACAAAAAGGCTCTGACACGACTTTGTGGTTATAAAGAAAGCAAAAATTTAACCCTGAAGGAAAAGTTCATCATCAGGATCACATTAAAACATGGATGATGATACATTGAGAACAGTGTATCCCTCAATTATGTGGTTAAAAAGACTAAAATGAAATCATACTTGTGGAAATTTATTACATACCCATACTAGTATATCATTTGACATATACAGTACATATGTTTTGCATCCAATATATGATAAAGATTCTACAGTCAAAATATGTGAAAACACCCAATTTAGACTCTTCTTGGCCCCTTTTTCTGAAATGGGCAGAGCCAAAAACCAGAAATCAAAACCTCTGCTAACTTTTTTGCTGAGAAAATTCATACTAAAATTTGAAATCGATCCATCCACCAGAACTAAAGTTATGCTGTTCACAGAGGTTGGTGACACAGATGCTGGTGACTGCACCATACCATAATAGGACTGCAAAAAATTTTGTGTTCATATAAAAATAATGCTATTAATGAAAGCTATCAATGTTTGCTTGGTAAAATTCCCAAAATAAATAAGTCTTTGAGTGTTTCATGAGATGTACAAAATTATAACTTTTTTTTTTTTCAAATTCTAATATTTTATTCTAAATGTAATAGTAGTGAATTTTTCTTCACTTTTAACTTATAACCTCCCTTAGTTTTATCATTTCCCCTTAAAAATTATCACTTTTCATTATATCTTACTTTTAAATTAAAGACGCCCGAGGAAAGTGTGTTGATGTACATAATTAGAACTATTTGATGTATAGTACAAGATGTAGTAATAATAAGAATATTTTTGTATGAACAATAAATCTTTTGCAGCTATTTTTGTAATAAAATCATACCTAACATGTGATTTTAGGCCTGGATGGGTTCCTACATCTAACCATGCATAGAGAAGAAGAACTTTGAATGTGTTTTTCAAAGGGTCCAATCATAAAACTTTGTTTCCTGCTGTTGGCCATCTTGGATGAGGTATGGACCTGCTGGATATCTTTTTTGGAAGGTACCACCCAAGGACTATCATGACCAAATTTGGCTTCAACTTGCCCAGTGGTTTCAGGGAAGATATTTGAATGAAAATTTTACTATGGATGGACAGATGGACGATGCATTACAAGTGATGGCAAAAGCTCACCCTGGCTATAGCCAGGTGAGCTAAAAAGGCCATTGATACTTTAATCATCTTGAAAATCTCCAATAAGGCTGGTGGTTAATACTGTCAGTGTTCTAATTTTGTCTCATGTTTGTTCATTTGTGTTTATTTTATCTTGGATTGTCCTGTGGTCTCTATTTGTGTTGCTTCTATGTTGCTAAGTTTGGGTTTTTTTCACTTGCAGAATGAAAGGTGACACATATGGAGCCTATCATATTTACCACTATAAAGTACCTGATGATAAGACCATTGACAGTGCTTGATATTTATATTGTCTGTAAGTAACCTCATATCATCCTGAGATTTGAACATCCTTCCAAAATATATCTGAAGTTTATGACATTCACATTTTAGCTTTGTGATGCTATATATATTGGTAAAAACAAATATTAAAGGTACTATCCATGTTTCTTACTTGAATGAGAGTTCCAATACACTATATTTGCATGTAAAACCATGTTATAATATCATCTTTTATTCAGCAAGTTTTAGCTTTTAAAAACTTTGGTGATAGGGTGAGGGATTACACTGCAAGTTAAGGCAAACTGGGATATATGGCCTTTGAAAAACAGTGGAGTAAATCAAGGAGAATTCGAACTAGGTCCCTTTGAAGTCTTATATCATTTTGATAGAATTCTCCTAGCTGAAGAAGTTACCAGTACAAAACTGTCCTTTTACATAGTCATGAATTGTCTTCACTTAGTGTTCTGTAAATAGAACGTTTAATCTGTGAAATCAAGAATTTAATCTTAAGAATTACATGAGGTTTGTTGGTAAGTTTGAGGTGGCATGCAATAAATTCTTTAAAAGCTTTTTGACACAAATTAAATAAAAACAGTTGATAATTACAGACTTGTGAAAATATTCAAGGATGAATGATGGATTCTTCTAATTGCCCAGCTTATTTGTCAGGGGAAATTTGCTTTTTGATTGAACAAAAACTCAATCCAGACCAGAGGTAATGAATAGCTGACAATGAGAACGACACCTGTATTTTCAGTTAGTTTGTACACTGTGTTTTTTGTTGAATTAAGTAATAAATACAATATAAATGCATGTTTCTTTAAAATCATAATTCATTATAAGTATTTATTCTGTCTTATTTCAATTGTCTGTGTTATCAATACAGTTCCACTGCACATTATACTTCAAATTTATGGATACATAGTTTTTGTATTCTTAAGTCCTTGGTCAGCTTGGAAAGAGCCATTCAATGATGTAATGATTTTTCTTTCCTAAAATGACAAATAAATTGATATGAATTAATACAGAACGTCCAAGATGAAAATGTACATATATGTATAATTTCAATTGACAAAAAAATACTAATATTCGTGTAATGAACTAGGCATGAATAAATATACTACAGGGAAACCTTAACCAAACTCTGAATAAATTTGAAAACAAGTCCAAATACAATCTCAATGTCCATGTATTCTTAACCTGTGAAAACCAAACACCTGTCTAAACTGAATGGTGATGGTTTAGATAGGTTTCCCTGTAGAGTATCCTTTTTATATACCTGTACTGGTTTACTGATAATGTTTTGTTCTGGAGACAAAATTTCTACACATGTTGTTACTGAACCATGTGTTTTGTCATCACGGACTTGTCAAATGATGAATAATTACTTTGTCTATTAGCTGCAAAAACACTTGTTTTGTTTAGTGGAATTGAAGTCTTAATCCAGCAACATAACGTATTTAGGCAGGGAAAAGTTGCATTTCTGAGCTGTATCAAATCCTCCAAATGTATTGGCTGAAATGTTAACTATGCTTTGGAGTGAACAGTAACTTCAAAATATTCTTGTTTCATAGGTAAGACACTTAGTAAATGTGCTTAGCAAGTGTTTGTTGACATGTAAAATTGGTAATTAATTAGTGATTATGCAGCTCTATTTTATGAGTATACCCATAAAGCAAAGTATATATATATATATATAAAATGTCTATAAATTCAGTCAACGTGGAAACTTGTTCATCTCCCCGGATTAGCGAATATTTACGCTAATGCAGGGCCTAAAAAATCAAATATAACGGTCTATGGTAGGTGCAAATTTATTTTGACACGTAATATGAGAGTTAAGTATATTAATTAACCGAAATTTGAACATGGAATTGGTGGTGTAATGGTTAGCGTGGCATATATATATATATATATATATATATATATATATACCATTTTTTTTAACTGTGATCCAGTAAAATCCAGAATATATTAATCCTAGTACAAATCAGAATATCTCAATTTCTCCTAGCAGAAAAAGGAATCCCAATTTGTAATGGATTAAATCAGTACGAATCAGGATTCTTATTTGTCCCAGTAGAAATTTAGAATTCTAATTTGTACTAGGAGGATTCTGGATCCTACTTGATTCCAATTTGTACTGTATGTACTAACATATACCTTTATAACAACAGCAATCACATGATGGATAATTTTTAATATGCAGAATTATGTATATTGACAGAATCATATACATTTTGTAGATTTCCAACATCATATATCATATCATGGATTTACTTACAATACTCAGCTCTTTTGCCAGTACAACATGGATTTCTAAATGTGACAATTTAACCTTTTAACCTTAAGGAATTGAGTACCTACCTACTCGTAGTAATGTTATATTATTTCCTAGTATATGTAATCCAGGTAAAAGTACTGTATCTGGATTAGACACACGACCATGGTTAACATAAACACCACCAAGTTCTATTATCCTCTGGGCATCGGCTGTAAAAATGATTCATTATACAAATGGAGATGAAAGATTAACACATTGTATTTTGAAGTGAAAGCAAAACAGATGATATTGATCTAGGGGGTGGGGGTGCCAGACACAAAATTTTTCCATAAGGGGGCCCAGAACCCAATTTTTTCTAAAAACCCTAGGAATTTTAAATATTATCCAAGCTAAGCCCGGGACCCCCCATCCCCATAGTGCTATGAAATAAATTATTGTAAATTTTAAAATCTGTTATTGTGAATACCAGTAATACAACTGATATAACCATCACAAAATTAAAACTCTTACTTTTTCAAATTATCTGTGTAAAAAAACAATGGAAATATTTATATTTATGTATAGAGCAGCAAAAATAACTTACAATGTCCGAAAAGCCACACTAACACATCAGTGTTTCTTCTCACCTTTTTTGGACTGGGTCAAAGTCCCTTTTAATTGATAAAATGAATGTGAATTTTTTTGTATTTGGGAGAAGGTGGGAGAAATATTCAAACACCCTTGAGTGAAAGACAAAAATCTCAGATAACTTCAGGTACAACAGACATATTGAAAATTGTCAGACATGTCTGGTAAAAATCAAGTCAGTCTGGCAGAATTTTTGGGCCCACCAGAATTTTTTTTATCTCTATCTCATTACCTGTAGTTTTGGACTGGCAAATTTTGTTTCAGTCTGATGTTTTTTTCCCTAGGTGCCAGACCGAATGTCTGGCAAGTTGTCATAGCTTTTCTATATGTCTAGGTACAATTTCTAGTACATTTCTTGAAATTTTGTGTTTGTCTTCTCAGTTTTTACTCCCTTTTGCACTGTCATCTGTGCAAAATTCCAATATTCTCATTTTTGAGAAACAACAGTTCCTATTTTAGCCGTGTAAGATTTCCTTGCTGTGTACCTCATCATAGTGATTATAAAAGTGAGAAAGTTAATCAAACACCATTAAAATGCAAGATTTAGAAATCCCAGACACCCTCAGGTAAGATTTAAGTGGTTCTTTGACTCGGCTAGACGTGTAAGGGAACCATTGGGTGTCTGAGATTTTCTTGATCTTGCTTTTTCACTAGTTTAAGATTCATATAACCTATAATTCATGGTGAAGTTATAATATGTTCCCCCATAGTACATGTATACTGAAGTAACGGTGGTGCTACGATTCTAAAATATAAAATTACCTTCATGTGGAAAACATTTACATCTCATGCATACATCTATCAATGTTAATCCAGCTTCTGGAACTATCTGTGTATAGGGCACATTACTAAATAGTGAATTCATCTCCTTCTTCGTCAAACTACTCAAACCTGAACCGGTTTTATCAAACAATGCTTCAGTCCACCTTTTAGCTTCTTTCAAACCAGATTCTGCGTTATTTTGAACATAAGATCATTGAAGTGTGGTAATTATGCAAAAACATATAAGTTTGTCAGCGACTTTAAAAATATAGAAGATCAAATCAAAATGAATTACTGTGGAAGTACTTACATTCACGGACATCAATTTTTGTGGTTTTAAATTCTATGTATTCAAGCTCTAGGGAAAAATGCATTTCATAATTTCATGGAACTCCACAAACAATAGTATTTTACAATATAGTAAAAAGTTCATTTCAAGTTTTGTTTCTGCATGTTTTTTTTTTATACTACTGTATAGGGCTTTATATTCCCGGTACAAAATTTTTGCGGTTTTCAGTGTTGAATTTATTTGCGGGGTTTTATATTCGCAGATTATTAGTTAGAGTCATTATGTTCATTTACATTCAGCTTTACAGTAAAATATTCGCGGGTATAAATTTTCGCGCTTTAAACGTGAATAGCGCGAAAATTAATACCCCGCGAAATACAACAACCATACAGTAATATTATTGGTTTGCATTTACATTGTACTTGTTTTAAGGTCAATGTATCTAAATCATATCTATCTTTATCTTGACATAACACTTGATACTGTTGTACAGTAGGTCTAGCCTCACTTAAATAACAGTCCTACCAAGGGATATACAACTGTACATAATTTCTGTGTCTACTTTCACATTTCTAATTATGTGGAAATACTTGCTCTAATCTCTTAAGAGAAAACAAGTCTCACCATAAATCTATTGAGAATATATTTCTTAGTTTTACGTTTAGTCAGGGCTGTATCAGGAAAAAGAGAAAAATGTCTCTCTACTCCCATCATCCAAAGAATTTTCTGTCCTAGGTACAAGACAAAAGTACAGAAATTCAAATCAAATACTTTCATATGGTCCCAGTGTATTTTATTCTGCAACACTACTCATTAGTTCTTCAACTTTGAAAACAAAATGATGCAAATCTTGCACAATGATTTTTCAAATGTTTAATAACTTGGCAATCCTCTTTTTTTTTAAATAATACATCAAACAATATGGCATGATCATATAAAGCTATAAAGCTTGTGACCAACTCCAAATGTATCATTTACCACAGAAGAGAAAAGCTTGAGAGAAAAAAGTGGGACAAAAAGATTTACAGAGGTAATGACAGACAAAGGCAAAACAGAATACACCTCTCCTTCAAAGCTGCAGTATAACAATAAGTGAATTTTTTAGATTGAATAACATCTAATTTTACAATACTACTAAATAAAAATTGGGATAAAAACAAAATTACTGAACAGAATTGCCAAGAGCTGAAATCCAAAGGGCAAAAAGACTAGAGGCTCACATGAGCCTGTATCGCTCACCTGGCGACTGGTTTTATTCATTGTCACCTATAGACCACCCATTCATACTATAAATCAGTTCAGCAGATGTTACATTTTCATTCTTGGATGAGGTACAAACTAAAAATCACAAATTTTGGAAGGGATCACCCAAAGACAATTGTAACCAAGTTTGGTTCCAATTGGCTCAGTAGGTTCAGAGGAGAAGACATTTGAATGCATTTCCCGTAGAGTCCCTATGTTAAACTATGTTCCACGCTGGCAGCCATCTTGGATGAGGTAAGAACGTAAAAATCACAAACTTTAAAGAGGACCACCCAAGGACTATTGTGACCAAGTTTGGTTCAATTTGGCTTGGTAGTTTCAGAAGAGAAGATCTTTGGATGCATTTCCCATAGGGTCCCTATGTTAAACTATGTTCCCTGCTGGCGGCCATCTTGAACGAGGTATGAGCATAAAAATCATAAACTTTGAAGGAAAACATCTAAAGACTATTGTAACCAAGTTTGGTTCCAATTGGCTCAGTGGGTTCAGAGGAGAAGACATTTGAATGCATTTCCCATAGGGTCCCTATGTTAAACTGTGCTCCACGCTTGCAGCCATCTTGGATGAGGTACAAACGCAAAAATCACAAACTTTAAAGGGGACCACCCAAGGACTATTGTGACAAAATTTGGTCCACATGCTCAATGGTTTCAGAGGAGAAGATCTTTGAATGCATTTCCCATAGGGTCCTATGTTAAACTATCTTCCCCCCTGGTGGCCATCTTGTATGAGATGCGAACCTGCTGGACATATGTAGAAACTGTAGTTCTGGAAAACCTCAACACTTTTGCAATTCACATTTAACCTTTATCTCAAACAGTTTTTGAAATAAAAGTAAAAACGTTTAAAAATTGTAAAAATTCAAAGAAAAACCGGCAATAACTCCTATGTTGGTCGTTAGATTTTCTTCAAAATTGCAGGACATGTAGATCTTACTATGCTGACCATTTTTCTTATACAAACTTCACTTCTATCTTCTATCAATTTCAATATATAAGACCAGAAGTAACGAAAAACTGAAAATTTTACGGAAAAGGGGCAATAACTCTAAGACGGGTAAACGGATATTCTCCAAAATTGCAGGGCAGGTAGATCTCATTATGCTGATCATTTTTATCCCCATGTCAGAATTTTGATATCTGTAATGGTTTTCGAGTAATTCGCAAAAAAACAGTAATTTACCCCTATGTTCTATTTTTAGCAACAGCCGCCATGTTGTTTGGTCTACGGACATAAAAATCACAAACTTGAAAGAGCATACCCTGGTGATGATTCAGGCCAAGTTTGGTTAGTATTGGCCCAGTAGTTTCAGAGAAGAGGATCTTTGAATTAAAGATAACGGACGGACAGACGACGGACGCCGAGTGATGGCAAAAGCTCACATGGCCTTTGGCCAGGTGAGCTAATAAAAACAGGTGTAAAACAACTAGAAAATTGTCAACCAAAATGGTCCTGACTTGGTACAGGCATTTCAAAAGAAATGGGGGGGGGG
>MJUU01063981.1:14536-34939 GCA_002080025.1 Modiolus philippinarum
AAACAGCAATTTACCCCCGTGTTCTATTTTTAGTAACAGCGGCCATGTTGTTTGGTCTTTGGACTAATTGAACACAATTTTGAAACTGTATACCCTGGTGATGATTCAGGCCAAGTTTGGTTACAATTGGCCCAGCAGTTTGAGAGGAGAAGATTTTTGAAATTGTAGACGAACAATGTATAAAAGAGCAAAAATTTGACAATAAAGGGCAATAACTTCAACATGGGTATTCAGATTTGCTTCAAAATTTTCAGAGGGATAGATCTTGGTATGCTGAACATTTTTGCAATTTCAAGTTGGCTTCTATCTGTTATAGTTTTCCTAATAAAAAATTAAAAATATTAAAATTTTGAAAATTTTACGGAAAAGGGGCAATAACTCCAACATGGGTCAACAGATTTTCTTCAAAATTGCACGGCGGGTAGATCTTGTCATTCTGATCATTTTTACCCTTTGTCAGATTTTTGATATCTGCTACGGTTTTTGAGTTATTTGCCAAAAACAGCAATCTACCCCTACGTTCTATTTTTAGTAACAGCGGCCATGTTGTTTGGTCCTCGGACTAACCGAACACATTTTTTAAACTACATACCCTGGTGATGATCCAGGCCAAGTTTGGTTTCATTTGGCCCAGTAGTTTCAGAGGAGAAGATTTTTGAAGAAAAGTTTACGACGGACGGACGGACGGACGGACGACGGACGACGGACGCCAAGTGATGGCAAAAGCTCACCCTGGCTTTAGCCAGGTGAGCTAAAAAGTAGGAAAAACTATAGGTGACTGTGGCAAAGCAACTGTACCACTACTTCCTAAAAATAAATGAAAAATCAAATTATGCCCCCATCCACTTTTCAAACAACAATTAAATTTCTTCATGGCTTCATACACATCTCCATATAGTGTCCTTCCTTTGTGTAAAGTTTTATCAAAATCTTTCAAGTGGTTTAAGAGGTAATCGTGTCCAGAAGGAATCAATGATAAGTCAAAGTCAAATTATATCCCTTAATGAATTACAAAAAATTAACTCCTTCATGTGCATCTCAATTTAGTTTCCTACAGTTTCCTTCCTTTTTGTAAAGTTTCTTCAAAATCCTTCAAGTTGTTTAAGAGAAGTTGTGCTTACAAGAAGTGTGGACAGACAAACATAGGGATGGATGGACAGACAGACAGACAGGGTGATTTGGATATACTCATCCTAAGCTTTGTTTATTGGGAGTCTAAATTTAAATTATTGCTAAAAACTCTAGTGAAGAGAATATCAATATCCCAAGTTATTATTACTTTGGACCATGAAAGCTTAATACAAATTTAGCACAGTTTAAATGCTTGGCAACATTTCTAAACAAAGATCTCTTTAGAATAAATGTATTATCAAAACCATCTTGTCGTTGTGGTGCTCCATGTGAAGAATACAACCATTTTTTCTTTGTATGTTCATTATATTTGGATCAGCATGGTGTTTAATTAGATAATTTGGTCTCGTTGCTAGAATGTGTTGACATGAACCTCAAATTTTGATTAGTGGTAGTGCAACACTTTGCAATAATGAAAATATAAGAGTTTTTAGAGCTGTATTTGAGTATATAAAAACTTCTAAACGATTTCTTATAGTATGATTATACTTTGAGCTAATTTACATGATTGTATAATCCAAACACAGAAACAACTGAAGACACTCTTTGCATTTCTATCCTTTGTGTAATTTATTTTTTCTGCCTTTTTTTGTATTCATTGCTCTAAAAATATTTATTTGTAGTTTATTAATGAACTTGTATGCCTACAATATACTGTATCTATGAAGAAGACGATCTAAGTTAGATTAACTTGTGTCTTATCATTTTGCTGTTTGTTCTTGAGCAAATAAAATAAGTTTAAAGTAAAGATACACAGACTTTTCAACTATATTACAGATGGAACTAACAAACATTATATCCCCACCTTAACCATATGGAGATTATAAGTTCCACTACTATAGTCTTAAATATAAGTACCTTATGATTTCTCATTATCTGTTTTATCTCTGTGTCTGACAGAAAGGTAAACAGGTTTAAATACTGTTCTACTTCAGTATCTGGTAGGTTTATAAAATACTGAAAAATAATATACATGTAACTATATTAAGTTTGAGTAAAAGCATTGTTTTATCTCTGTGTTAGAAATGAAGGAAAACATGTTTAAATACTGTTCTACTTCAAATCTGGTAGGTTTGCATTTGCACTTCCAGTTTTGCTACCTGCACTAATGTTATCAAAGTTATGAGTGTGTCTAACGGTATCTTCAACTTCATGTTCGGATTGATTTTGGCTTTCTTCAGCCTCCGAGGTTTCTTGTTGTGTATCCACTACGTCATTTCTGTTGTTTTTGTTTCTGTTTTCCAAATAAAACTGTCCAACACCGATTTTGATACATTTTTCGGCACATTTATATCCAGTTCTGATAATTTCTCTCGGAGTTGTTGAGCTTTCCAGTTATCCGGATTTTGTAAATCTAGCGGTCTAACTGCATACGGATGGCTCCTAGAATTTGTGCGTCTAGGTCCCGGTCTAGATGCCATAGTTTATCTTTATAGTCACTTCACATTAATGAAATAATAACATATTTGAAGTATGTACTTGGTAAAAAAAAAGGTGTATGCAACTGTTCTACAAAACAAAAGATCGTAAAATAAAATTTTCTTTCTGCTAGTGAATAGTGCGACTTTTTCTGTCTGCAGCAAATCTCAAACTAGTAACTGAGACTACTGTTCGGGTGAAATCTGAGAAGGGTGATTACAGCCCTTATCTCTTGAGCAAATAAGGCTTGCGGACTGACACTTCTGTGAATGTGCAAGATCCCCTGCAGAGTACACAAACGGTTATCCCATCAATAAACAACACTTATACTTTCTATAAGCTTCTATTGTACCAAGTACATTCTTCAAATATGTTATTATTGATTTTATTTCAATGTACTACAAACAACTGGTGTGCATAAATAAATTTCTATTATACTAAGACATTTTGTGATCTAGGTGGACCTATAGTGTTCACTGCAACAGCAGCCATAACTGTGTACTTTTATTGACATCTTTATCCATATAACATTACAACATTGTAAATTTCATCGTAAAAAGTAGTGTGATATCGCTGTATATCTTAAAACATCATGACATTGTCAATTTCTCTGTAAAGACTTGTGTGACATCACTGTATTTGTTATTTGATATTTCCATATTGCTATTAATCATGGTTGCCATTGTTGCTTGATATAAGAGCTCAATAAGTGTTACTAAATATTGACCGAGAAAGTATTGTAATAAATATTAATTATTAGTATTTTTGTTCGCGAGACAAGGATTATCAGGTCCATATCAGATGAGCCCGTAGGGCGAATCTGATATGGACCTGATAATCCTTGTCGAGCGAACAAAAATACTAATAATTTTTTTATCGGTAATTCCACAATGGAATACAAACTAAATTACTTTTTAGTTAAATTATATTTCTTTTTTACGTTTTGTCTTGCAACAAGTTTCGTTCAATTGTGAAAAACTATGCACTATTTTTTGGTCGAATTTTTATGCATGACGCGGTCACTTACGTGATGTCACTCCATTCATTCAAATGCATGATGACGGTTACGCTAAAGAACTAAGGACGGGACGTCTATTGGAAGTAATGAAAATGTCACATTGAAACAAAATTCAGGATCATATTATAGTGTGATAAGGTAAGTTGAAACTATGTAATAAATGTCTTGATGTTTAAAGGATATTCAATAGGATATTGTTCATATTTCAATGTCCTCAATGGAACTGTCAAGGTGTCATGGCGTCAATGTCATGATGTTACTCTTGTTTTTGAGAACACAAGACATTTTCCCCCAGTCCCTGTCACTTTTTCTTATTTATACCCCATCAACGGCCAATAGTGCTCTGTCCCTGTCCCTATTTTCTTTTTAAGATCCCGTCCAGAGTTGACGTTTCCTCCCTCCCCCTTCTCTGTCTCCGTTCACTGTCGCCTAGTTTTTTCCTCTCCTGTCCTTACCAAATTTCAATAAGCCCCACGTCTCGTTGCAATGATTTACTAGTAATATGGACAAACTCACCAATCCGAGATTTGTATTGACAGTGCCATGGTGCCAGAGGTTATGTTTTTTTTTTTGTTTTTTTTGTTTTTTGTTTGGGGGGGGGGGGGGTAGGGACTACCATTATTTAGGAAAATCGTTTTTATTTCAGGAAGAAATTTTCAGATACTCTCCGGATACTGTGTATGCGTTGCATTTTAATTGTACTTGTAACACTACTTAGTGTCTGGGTAGATCTGATTTAGCACAACATTTGATCTCATCATGTCATGTTTATATTTTGTTGATTGTTAATGTTTTTATCAAGATTCTCTATTTATTTATCTATTTTTTTCTTGTTTGCATGAAAATTTGTCTTGATGTTAAAAATCATTGACATTTATTTAATACGCAAAAGGTGTTTGTTGCACGTTTATGTTATGCTTTAATAACATTTTCAATGATTGACAAATCATTCACATGCTTTTTAGCTCTTTGACCACTGAAGCGCAATTAGCCAAAAAATAAAGATATATCCTTCCGCAACATGTTCGCGCATGCCAAATGACCAACAGCTGATAATTTCTAGTATCACTTGTTGCTGGTCGTCTTGCCTTTGATACAAGCTTTATGATGTAATAGAGATCAAAGGAAACTCACCCAAATTACCGATAAAACTTAAGATTGACTGGGTGGAGTTTGCATTAAACTTTGAACTGGGGTAAATCTACTTTTTCAGTGTAGTAATTTGTATGCCCCAAGATATAAATAGGAGCGTTTACCATGACCAATCAAATTACAAAGATCGCCATGCATTTGGTCTATTGTACCTATTGCTGTTGTGGAATGATCAAATCCTGAGTGACAAGTAACTCCGCCCAGTCAAACTAAACTTTTCTTACAATAACTGGACTTATTGTACACATCACCTTTTGAATGAAAAATATGGTTATGAAGATACAATATATTCTGATCAAGTCTTGTTTAATACATCTATTGATTTCAATTACATATTTGTTTTATTGAATTCTCACATTTTTGGCATGGTTAGGCCTTGAAATCCATGAAAATTTTATCATTCTGTTCACACTACAAACTAAATTTCACATAAGATTACCTGATAAAGATTAAATGGAAATGTTTTATAAGGGTTCAGCCAGATAGCATTACCAGCTGATTTTCCAAATTTATCACCTGACTCTGACTTTATAAGTGGTACTGTTAAACCTGAAAAATGTCAATGCATGTACATGAATATAGAAATATCAATATTTGTGTTGTGAAACACTTATGCCACCAAGAATCAGTTAGGAGGACACCATTAGCATGAATTTAATAAAAGTTAAATTACAGTGAATAAACCAGTGAAATACAAACCCCTGTCACTTAGTACCATTCAAAAGGTATACTAAAATGTTAAAGTTTATCTGAAGAAAAGAAACTCTACTGATTAACATAAATGGTCCTTTTTTTTAATCCCCCATCATAAGGCGAAGATTTTACCCTTACCCGTCTGTCCAAAATTTTTGTCAAGGATTTCTCCACTTGTGTTCAGTAATGTTAAGTAAATATCGAAGTTACTGTGAATTTACTTTCTGCATATGTGCATTTCGACAACTAATGTCTCTTCAGTGCAGATATAATCTAAACGTTTGGAAGACCAGAAACTAAAAGATGTTTACAGCAATTTTCCTTTTACTGAATGCAGTTTCAATAGATTTTTGGTAGCTCTCCAGGTAATACAATAGGTTTTTCAATAGCAGTTTGGCCTTCAAGGTAGAAAGCCAAAGGTCATCAAATACCCATTCATACATGTAGTTGGGTGTGTGCCAATTTACCTGATGTTGATTTCACCCACAGAGATAAAGTACATTTGAACTATTATTATGTATTGGAACAAACAAAGAGAAGGGATGAACTTGATATAGACTAAATTTAAACAGTAATAGTACATCTTTGTGATTTATTACCTTATTGTATGAAAAAAATGCATCTTTATTCTTGATTGGCTACTTCAATATTAAAAACAAGTTTGGGTGAACTTGACTTGTTTCCTGTTGAAANACAAATACAATGAATGGGTATGTGACCTTTCTACCTTGAGGGTCAAACTTCTATTGAGAAACCTATTTGTAACTACCTGGAGAGCTAACAAATTTGCTATTGTGAGTGCATCCAGTAATAGGAATATTGCTGTAAAAACTAATAGAGAACAAATAAACAATATGATCTAAATGTAAAGCCAAAATCAGCCGAAGACAGAGCTTTGCATGAGGGAGATACTCCATAGTTTTTTCAAAAAGTCTGTATTATGCAAAGGTCAAGGTCATGTGACCAAATATTTTATATTCTGGTATCGTTTGTAAGGTCTTGCCACAAGGAATACACTTGAAAGCCATATCGCTTACCAGTAATATGTTATACCCAAATGTTACAATTTTGCACACAAGCAGATAGATAGACCAAATGCTGCAGACAGATAAGACCAAATGATATATAGGCCTCACAAATCTTCAATTGACACATGCATAAAAATCATTCCTCAAAAGTAAATTTTAAAAATGACCTATTAAAGCAAACTAAAGCATGTAAAACTGGCGTTGTTGGAAGGGCATCGCAATTTCGATCCTGAAACTCTGGGCAAAAGTTAAATTGAGATGAGTGTGGATGAAAATTCTGTTTGACACACTAATCTATTGATACAGTAATTTGCTGGATGTAGTGATTTCTTGAAGTTTTACCAAGCCATGTCATTTCTTAGCTTCAGACTAAATATCAAATTATTTCTACTGGTACAAGTAAAGAAATATTTTACAAATGTTTGATTTATAGTATCGCTCACCTGGCTTTCAGTTGCCATAATCAAGCTAACATTTTAAGTTATACAGTTGAACTTCAGTTTCTCAAACTTGGTAGCTCATCAAAAATCACACATCTCGAACTGTATTTAAAGTCTGATAATGTTTTCCTATATTTCTTTGTTGGGCTTTTTTGACAAAAAACATTCTTGCTAAGGACCACCTACAACACCAGTTTTGAAGTCAAGACATCATTTTGTAAATGGCGGTCAATGAACAATTTTCAATCAGTTTTAAAGTCGCAACATCAATATCTATTTGGAAACCAAATTTCATTGAAATCTGACAATGTTGAATTTTCCCACCTTTTTTGGTGGCCATTTTGAAAATGGCGGTCAACAAACAATTTTCAACACCGGTTTTGAAGTTGCAACATCAATATCTATTTGGAAACCAAATTTCATTGAAATCTGACAATGTTGAATTTTCCCGCCTTTTTTGGTAGCCATTTTGAAAATGGCGGTCAACGAACAATTTTCAACGCCGGTTTTGAAGTTGCAACATCAATATCTATTTGGAAACCAAATTTTATTGAAATCTGACAATGTTGAATTTTCCCGCCTTTTTTGGCAGCCATTTGAAAATGGCAGTCAACAAACAATTTTCAACATTGGTTTTGAAGTAGTGACATCAATTCCCACTTGGATACCAAATTTCATTGAAATCAGACAATATTGAAATTTTCCCGCCTTTTTTGGCGGCCATTTTGAAAATGGCGGTCAATGAATAATTTTTATTATCAGTTTTGAAGTTGCGACATAAATACCTTTTTGGAAACCAAATTTCATTGAAATCAGACAATGTTGAATTTTCCCGCCTTTTTTGGCGGCCATTTTGAAAATGGCTGTCGACGAACACTTTTCAACGCCGGTTTTGAAGTCGCTACATTAATATCTATTTGGAAACCAAATTTCATTAAAATCGAACGATGTTGAATTTTCCCGCCTTTTTTCAGCGGCCATCTTGAAAATGGCGGTGAACAAACAATTTTAAACACCAGTTTTGAAATCCACACCGCATGGCAAACATTTTATCAATTTATTCTTAACCTTCATCTGCTATAGTTTTGGAAATAAAAGACGAAAAATATGAAAATTTTGAAAATTCCATGAAAAAAGGGCAATAACTCATACAAGGGTTTTTTGGATTTTCTTCAAAATTTCAAGGTTGGTAGATCCTGATATGCCTAACATTTCTGCAATATACACTTGACCTCTATCTGTTACACTTTTTGAAATAAAAAATAAAAAATGCACAAATTTTGAAAATTTTACAGAAAAAGGGCAATAACTCCAAGACGGGTTTTCGGATTTTCTTCAAAATTGCAGGGCAGGTAGATCTTGCTATGCTGATCACTTTTACCCAATATCAGATTTTTTATATCTGCAACGGTTTTCGAGTTATTAGCCAAAAACTGCAATTTACCCCTATGTTCTATTTTTAGCAACAGCGGCCATGTTGTTTGACCTACTGTCTAATTGAACACAATTTTGAGAAGCAATACTCTGGTGATGATTCAGGCCAAGTTTGGTTACATTTGGCCCAGTGGTACCAGAGGAGAAGATTTTTGAAATTGTTGACAGACAGACAGACGGATGGACGGACGGACGGACGGACGACGGACGCATAGTGATGGCAAAAGCTCACATGGCCTTTTAGGCCAGGTGAGCTAAAAACCGAAGGTTTCAGCAAACAGAAAGTAGTCAAGCGGAAAACCTGAAAATGGCTTACACAATACAACTAATTTTTTCCAAGCTTCAGACTAAACTTCAAATCTTTCCATCAAGTAAAAGCCATGAAATCTGTGACAAAAATTTGTTTTATGGTAAAAAAAAATCACAGTATCAGCAAACAGGAAGGGGATGTCGGAAATACTTGAAAATTGCTTACACAATACAACTCATCATTTCCAAGCTTCAGACCAAATTTCAAATCATTCCCTCCAGTATAAGTTAAGAAATCTGTGACAAAAATTTGGTTTATGGTTAAAAAATCAAAGAATCGGCAAACAGGAAGTGGATGTCAAAGTGGATGCTGAACAAACTTGAAAAAATCGTTTGAACATTCCAAGCTTCAGATCAAATTTCAAATAATTCACACTTATAGAAGCCAAGAAAACTTTGACGGAAAAAATTGTAGATAGACAGACAGACAAAGTGAAAAACTATAGGGCACCTGTATCTTGATGCGAGGCCTTAATAAAAGCAGAGAGAAAGCAGTAATACAAATAAATCAACAAAAGTAAATTTCTCAAGGCTAGAATTATCAGTGTGTTGCAACAAAGAAAGAATTTACAATTGTGTAAAGGAATATTAAATGTTTACAAGTACTTCACATAAATTCCAAACTATTAATTCAAAGTGTTTTAAAAAATTATAATCACCTATCAATGTAGTTTTGGAAAATATATGCTTTTCTAATTCAATAACCTGAAGTTTATGAAATGGTAAATTACAAATTACACAAAGCAATATTTAAGTTTAAACCTGTCAAAACATTCTCTGAACAAATTTATATTGTTCAGTTAAGAGAGGTATTCTATTTGCTAAGTTAAATCTGTATAGTATAAGGTGACTTGATTAAACAGGTTTTGGTTTACTCCGAGTTCTATTGATGCAGGTTTCACTGTACATTTAATCAGTGAACAACAGATTCAAAAACCCCTTTCATGTTTTATGATATACTGGGAATTGTTTCACACATCAAAATCCCATTAACAATTGAAAAGTTTGCAAGTATGTAAGATTTTAACAGGCTATCAATGAATAAATCAGACAGACCCAGTATTATGCCTGGCACATAATAAATCTGTTCCC
Organism: Modiolus philippinarum; assembly: GCA_002080025.1. NCBI lineage: Eukaryota > Metazoa > Mollusca > Bivalvia > Mytilida > Modiolidae > Modiolus > Modiolus philippinarum. The sequence continues at coordinate 24,253 of MJUU01063981.1, forward strand.
AAAATGTTTTTGATTCCATTCCAGTTCTGAAACAAAGAGGATTTTCCATATCTACCATGGATGGCACAACATATGTTATAAAAATTCCTAAACAAAGCAATTAATTTGTACATATCATAAGTTATCTGCCCTTATTTCATATTTTCTAGTGCTTTCAATGTAATTTATTACAATAAAATCATTTTCGTAAATTAATTTTGAAGATCATATGTGTTTGTGATTCAAAAATACTAGTAGATTTTTAAAACAAAATCTCTCATGTGCCAGCCACTCACCTACTTTCCAATGGACATCCTCTTAAATATATACTTACCAAACACTCTGTTACCAGTACATTTCTGTATTAACTCATAACCAGAACAAATATTGCCTAACTGGTCATTTCCACCAATCTACAACATAGTGTATTACAATGTAACTCATATAACCAGAACATATATTGCCTAACTGGTCATTCCCACCAATCTACAATACAATGTATTACAATGTAACTCATAACCAGAACATATATTGCCTAACTGATCATTTCCACCAATCTACAACATACTTTATTACATAAATAGTTTTATTTTATTGGATGAAAACCTGTCACATGATATTCAATTAAAAATCGAATTGACTCGCTTTTACTTTCACTTTCATTTCTCAGGTCTGCTTAAAAACGATATTGACTCGCCGTTTTTAATAGCCAATGAAAAACAGAATAACATGCAGTCTAGCGACTTTCGGCCAATCAGAATTGCTGTATTATAAGTATGTTCGGGAAACCAAATATCGAAGGAAGAAAATGGCATTGGGCTAACAGGAGACGTTTGTTGTTCTCTATTCACATCAGAAGCATTTTGCAACAAGTAGACTGCTATTTACAAATACCTGGAAGGTGATCGAAACTAGGAACATGCGATACACAGTCGGGGTATGCGTTTTAGTAGTTCTGCAAATTTCTTCTAGTCTTATCACAGGAATTTCAGACTGAGTAACGCAAGGTTGATTTTACTAAAAGGATGGAATTTCTAATTTATTTATTACATGAAAAATTCTAAACTTTGGAGGGGGGACTTGTACATGTTGCAGAATCGATTGATTTTCTTTACATGTTTCAAGTACAGTACATATTACATATTGTTTTTGTACATATATATAAATCAAATAAAAATGTCATGAGCCTAAAATAATGTACTGATAGCTTCTTGATGCATGAATCTTTGTATAAAGAGATCGGAAAGCACATTGAAAAGTAAGTACAAATGTACTACTACCTATGACAATTTTACAAGATATGTTATCCTGAAAAAAAATTGTTGAAAACCCTTATAATTAACCAAGTAAGGTGATACTATGATAATATTACATGTTTATTTCTGTATTGGCCTTGTTATTGGTCCAAGGATGGCTGTATTGGCCTGAGGCGTAGCCGAAGGCCAATACAGGCGTCTGAGGACCAATAACAAGGCCAATACAGAAATAAACATGTAATGATATCTTTATTGATTAACTTACATTCCTTTGTGCTTGTTTGTGCATGTACATGTAGATGAAAATAGAAGAAATAATCTGTTGGGTAGTTAACATTCGACACATGGTGATACATGCTACAATAAAGCTTGACGAAATGTCAAGAGTGACAAGGCTCTGTCACAAGTGTCTTATTACAGTAATGTTACAATGTATGAGATTAAAATGTTAATGAGATCTTGATGACAGTAAAGACTAAGTAGAAGCAAATTTACTGTGACAGTGAAAAACATTTTACATAGAGAATAAATCAAAAGAGAATGTGGTGGTAGCTCATATCATCCTGTAATCCCTTTTGGGATTCGAAGCCAGAAATGTTTTTTGATATTGCAATATCAAAAAACATCTCTGGCTTCGAATCCCAAAAGGGATTAATCGTCCTGGTACGTAGCTACGTAGTAACAGTGACGTCACAGTTAAAAATTTGTTTGAAATGAACGTAAAAAATACCACGAAGAAGTGGAACCCACTGAGAAGTTAGAAGGGAGTATACATCCTGAAACATACAAATGTATATGACATTTACACTGACTATTCAAGTGTTCAACCTAAGCAGGTTTATACATGTATCTGCACAGTCACCCCCCCTCGACTCTTTCCAGAGCACTCAAGTTCTTTATCCATTACTGTTTTACAAAAATTAATTGCTTCATTACAATATGGTATCAGTAAAGACCTTACCTTGCACCGCCTGATCTACACCATCATGTCATAATTTCCAAGTTGTAAATCGGCTGTTGGCATCCGACAAATGTCAAGAGTTGAAAATGTTAAATTTTAGATCAACCCATGAACATTTCCCAGATGTTTAGCCTTTATTTAACTCCGGTATTTAACATTAAAACAGAGGTACACATGTACTGAAAATGCTGAAAATGTGTTCGGTTCTTTTGTCAAATGTTGTCGCATGGTCATTCAGACAACAGTAGTCGGAAATTTTATAAACGTTTCATTTCAGGTGATTGAGGATCTCACTTTTTCAAATAAATAAAACAACTGTTGATGTTAAAACTGCCATATTTCTAACTCAGACAATCCGCAAAACATTCATTTAGACAGCTCCATCATCAGACGACCAGTTATCGATTTTCTCGCATTTTTACATCACGTGAAATGGAAACCTATGAGAAGTTCCGAAGGGGTTGTATTGGCCCTGATCGGAATACGGCCAATACAAGGAAAATCGATATTGGCTGACTTTTTCTGTATTGGCCGTGTCAGTGCTATGATATTGTAAGGACAGATTCTTAATTATTTAAGTCAATAACACACTAGTTAATCAATAAATGTTATTATTATGTAATAAAACAATTATGGGTCTTTTGTATCGGTCAGTATGAGTTTTAATAGACCTAAAAATCCTAATATTAACCTCCACCTCCGGCGTCGGTCAATATTGATTTTTAGGATATGAGTTTTAATAGACCTAAAAATCCTAATATTAACCTCTGCCTCCGGCGTCGGTCAATACTGATTTTTAGGTCTATTAAAACTAATATCGACCTCTACAAAAGACCATAATTGTATAGTATTACAATGTAACTGACATAACCAGAATATATATTGCCTAACTGGTCATTCCCACCAATCTACAACACAATGTATTACAATGTAACTCATAACCAGAACATATATTGCCTTACTGGTCATTTCCACCAATCTACTACATATTGCATTACAATGTAACTCATAACCAGAACACATATTGCCTTACTGATCATTTCCACCAATCTACAACATATTGTATTACAATGTAACTCATATAACCAGAACATGTATTGCCTAACTGATCATTTCTACCAATCTACAACACAATGTATTACAATTTTACTCATAACCAGAACATATATTGCCTAAATGGTCAATTATACCAATCTACAACACTATGTATTACAATGTAACTCATAACCAGAATATATATTGCCTAAACGATCATTTCCACCAATCTACAACACAATGTATTACAATTTAACTCATAACCAGAACATATATTGACTTACTGGTCATTTCCACCAATCTACAACATATTGCATTACAATGTAACTCATAACCAGAACATATATTGCCTTACTGATCATTTCCACCAATCTACAACATATTGTATTACAATGTAACTCATAACCAGAACATGTATTGCCTTACTGGTCATTTCCACCAATCTACAACATATTGTATTACAATGTAACTCATATAACCAGAACATGTATTGCCTAACTGATCATTTCTACCAATCTACAACACAATGTATTACAATTTAACTCATAACCAGAACATATATTGCCTAAATGGTCAATTATACCAATCTACAACACTAGGTATTACAATGTAACTCATAACCAGAATATATATTGCCTAAACGATCATTTCCACCAATCTACAACACAATGTATTACAATGTAACTCATAACCAGAACATATATTGTAACTCATAACCAGAACATGTATTCCCTTACTGGTCATTTCCACCAATCTACAACATATTGTATTACAATGTAACTCATAACCAGAATATATATTGCCTAACTGGTCATTCCCATCAATCTACAACATATTGTATTACAATGTAACTCATAACCAGAACATATATTGCCTAACTGATCATTCCCACCAATCTATAACACAATGTATTACAATGTAACTCATAACCAGACCATATATTGCCTAACGGGTCATTTCCACCAATCTACAACACAATGTATTACAATGTAACTCATAACCAGAATATATATTGCCTAACTGGTCATTCCCACCAATCTACAACATATTGTATTACAATGTAACTCATAACCAGAATATATATTGCCTAACTGGTCATTCCCACCAATCTACAACACAATGTATTACAATGTAACTCATAACCAGACCATATATTGCCTAACTGGTCATTCCCACCAATCTATAACACAATGTATTACAATGTCAACTTTTAAAATTATACAATACATTTCAAAAGAAGATATAATTAGTATTTAATGATAAAAAAAATTAAGTTTCTATAACTATGCAATAAATTGATACTACTGTATTAAATGATTATTGAATATAAAATAAATAGGTACTGGTTATCAACGATTACAAAGTTTGCCTCGTTGTGGCATATGGTCACAATAACATTACTTTGCCTTTGACACTTCCTTAACATCAGAGATGGATGCAAATGCAAGTCAATCAAGTGGAAAATGTTGTTCAAATTGACCCCATTTGGCCTGGAAGCTGATATACCATTGGAGATGCATGCATATGTAAGGTTTAATCATCCAACCATGTGCAGTGATAAAAATCTAAATTTGTCTGAAACTTGAATGTAGGTCAATCAAGCAGAAAATGTTGGTCAAATTGACCCAATTTGGCCTGAATACTGATGTACCATCAGATATGCATGCACATGCAAGGTTAGATCATTCTACTACCATGTACATGGACTGAGATTGAACTCTTCCGAAAATTTGACTGTAAGTCAATCAAGCACAAAATATATGTTAAATTGAACCAATTAGGCCTGGATGCTGATGATCAATTTGAGATGCATGCATTTGCAAGGTTAGAACATGTGCAGCAACTGAGATATAAAATTAAATGTAAATTTGAAAGAAAGTCAATCAAGCAGAAAATATGTCAGAGAGACCTAACTTTCTTGGAGGCTGTGAGTCAACCCAAGATGCACCTGTGTACAAAGTTTGGTGATGCTACCATACAATGTACCTGTGTAAAGCATCTAAATGTGAACACAGACATGGACACTGATGTGGACAGACATGGACACTGATGTGGATGCAGACATGAACATCGATGTGGACACAGACATGGACACTGAATGTGGACAGAGACATGGACACTGATGTGGACACAGACATGGACACTAATGTGGACACAGACATTAACTGATGTGGACACAGACAGGGACACTGAATGATGACACAGACATGGACACAGACATGGACACTAATGTGGACACAGACATGGACACTGATGTGGACACAGACATGGACACTAATGTGGACACAGACATGGACACTGATGTGGATGCAGACATGGACACTGATGTGGACACAGACATGGACACTGATGTGGATGCAGACACTGACACTGATGTGGATGCAGACATGGACACTGATGTGGACACAGACACAAACACTGATGTGGACACAGACATGGACACTGATGTGGATGCAGACATGGACACTGATGTGGATGCAGACATGGACACTGATGTGGACACAGACATGGACACTGATGTGGATGCAGACACGGACACTGATGTGGATGCAGACATGGACACTGATGTGGACACAGACACAAACACTGATGTGGACACAGACATGGACACTGATGTGGACACAGACATGGACACTGATGTGGATGCAGATATGGACACTGATGTGGACACAGACAGGGACACTGAATGTGGACACAGACATGGACACTGATGTGGACGCAGACATGGGCACTGATTTGGACACAGATATGGACACTGATGTGGACGCAGACATGGACACTGATGTGGATGCAGACATGGACACTGATGTGGATGCAGACATAGACACTGATGTGGACACAGACATGGACACTGATGTTGGATGAAGACATGGACACTGATGTGGATGCAGACATGGACACTGATGTGGATGCAGACGTTTATGCAGGAGTCAGCTTCTTTAAGGTGTACTAATCAAAGTGCTTAAAGCCCTAATAGAAAGGTTGCTTTCAAAGATTTAAGTAGACTTGGTACAACCCCCCTCTTGTCATACACACTTTTTTACTTTCAAACAGTGTTACAAATATTGAAAAAAAAAGAAAAATAAATAGTACAGTACTATTTGAACTAAATGCAAATTCTAAGGACCTCCAAATGTCATCTATTCTTAAAAGTATCCCACAACAGTTCGTACATAATGATTATCTCCCTTTCTATATGTAAACCGATTCCAACATCACGTTTTCTATTTTAAAAGTGACTACAAGATTAGAATTTTCAAGGAAAATTAACAATATTAATGTGGACTAAAAGTCTGTAAACGAACAAGCAACAGCAATAGGTTGTTTCATTTCAGTGATGAAAAAATTACGGTGTCTAAAGCCTTTGTTACACGACTTCCGTTAACGAGTAAAAACAAATCTTCAGACCGTTTAAATTTTGGCTTGTCAAAAAAAACAACGACCCAGAATAAGGCTTCTGACAATGCACAGACAGTGAAACACAAAACTCACACGTTGAACTAAGCTTTTGTCAATGCTTTTTTCGTTTTGTCCATTCAGCACCTGTTGCGCATGCGTCCGTACCAGAAATCTGTTTACATGACGTTCAAGCAACCAAAACACTCTTGTGTTTATGTAAAATTGTTTCAATGTTAAAACGTTTTATCCATTTTAATTGCAGGATATCAATTATATTAGCAAAGATGCACTTTATTTAATCCTTTGAAGATTCCGTCCAATGACAAACCATTCCTCAGATATCACCCGAAGTTTACCGATGATAAATTTTCTGTTAAGTGGGGTGTGGAATCGTTTTTTCTTGAATAATTCTTTTAAATGATCAACAAATTCTTCCAAATCTGTGTGATTTACTTTATTTTGTCACTCACTCATTGTTTAAATTCAAAAATATGATTTTGGTCAATTTGGTTTTTCAAATTGAAGCACCTGTTTTTCTTCATAGTGCATTTCAACTGACAGGGTCATGACATTAGAAAGCATTGCAATGCAACCTATCTAAAAATTGCATCTTTACCTGTATTATACAATTATATTTTTGATAAAGTTGTAACCAATCATAAGCCTGGAATATCTGATATGTAAATTCTGTAAAATTCATTCCCTCTTGACTGCCCAATCTTCCTTTTACACTGAAATGGAATGAAATATTATTTGTGACACGAGAATTCGAATACAACAGTATTTATTGAGCTTGATTTTTCTAAAAAAGGGCTACACTGAGCACAGCATGAGATGACTGCAGTATGTCGACCACTGAAATTTAAACAAGTGTAATTTTTAAAGTGAATGTGGACACAGTTAAGGGCTTGACATATCAACTAGATGGGACACAATAAGAAGATTTACACAGTAATTAGCTAGACACAAACTAAGCAACATAAAAATTTGCTCTTTTGATCCCTGAAAGCTTGGAAACTGTTAGAGTTATGCTAAATCTGTTGTCATACTCCTGACAGCTTACATCAAGATGAATCAAAAGAAAAAAAAATCCCATCCAAATCTGATTTATAAAAAATAACTATTTTACATATTTTCAAAAATTGCAATTTCGGCCCTTATCGTTTGGAAATGCACCGTTTGGAAACAGATACACCAAATCTGTTGACATACTACCATAGGCTTACAACTAGAAGAATCTGAGAAAAAAAATCCCATAGAAATTGGATGATAAACTAGAGCTGTCGCCAAATGGCAGCCAGTTATACCCCTTCAATTGAACCCTGAATCAATATGGTAAGTGTAAATTTAAGTGTGTGTGGACACAATACAGTTGTGAATACAGTACATATGTGGACACAATACAAGTATGGACAAAATGATATATCTCCCCCTTTTTTCCAGAAAATACTCAAAAGACAGATTATCTCCCCTTCAAAATTTCCAACAGAAGCCATATAACTTCATGCACATCTTCAGGCCGTGTACTAGAACTGTGTATAATTTCATCAAAATCCAAGCAGCCCTTTAGGAGAACATGCGCTGACAAGGCCCATCCCCCCTCCTTTCTCAATTAAATATTCAAAGACGAATTATCTCCCCTTCAAAATTTCAAAGCACTCATATTACTTCATGCACATCTTCAGGTAGTGTACTATAACTGTGTAACATTTCATCAAAATCCAAGCAGCCATTTAGGAGAACATGCGCTGGAGGTTCCTCAGCCCCTTTATCCAGAAAATATCAAAAGACAAATGATCTCTCCTTCAAAATGTTGGGCAGCAAGCATACTATTTCATGTAAATCTTCAAATGTGTACTTCATCTGTGTAAAATTTCATCAAAATCCAAGCAGTTGTTTAGGAGAACATGCACTGACAAGATTCATCCCCCCTTTTTCCAGAAAATATTCAAAAGACGAATTATCTCCCCTTTAAAATGTTGGGCAGCAACCATACTACTTCATACACATCTTCAGATGGTGTACTAACACTGTGTAAAACTTCATCAAATTCCAAGCAGCCGCTTGGGAGAACATGTGCTGACAAGGTACATGGATGGACAGACAGATGGACAGACGGACAGAAGGACAGGGTGATTCCTATATACACCCAAAACTTTGTTTGTGGGGGTATAATAAAAGTTTTAGATAATCTGCACATTTGTAATTTTGGCCCCTTATAGCTCAGAAAGGAAACAAATTATAACAAGAGAAAGGGCAGTCGGAAACGACAGCTAATCCCCTCGCCCGTTTATTGAATGTTTGTCTAGTATTATAAGCACTCACGGAAAATGTACCATTCAAGATCTGGCTTGTTACTTAAATCTGAGCCAGTCATGCAAGAAATGTAGTGACCTTATTTCAATCAGGAGCCTCATACCTAAAGCATATGCTTCTAATGATATAAGATTAATCTTCTGTAAGTTGTAGTATCTAAAATCTAGATTGTAACACAAACTTTACCCTAAGTCACTAATGCACGAAATGTAGGTCAAACTGACCTAATTTTTATCTGGAGCTTTGTAACTTTACAAGATGCATCTACATACAAAATATTATTCTTCTACAAGTTGTAGTATCTAAAATCCAAGCTGTAACACAAACTTTAACCTAAGTCACTCATGCATGAAATTTAGGTCAAAGTGACTCAATTTTCATCTGGAGCTTCCTAACTTTACAAGACACCTCTACATACAAAATATTATTCCTCTATGAGTTGTAGTATCCCAGATCTGAACTCTTACAAAAACTTTAACCTAAGTCATTCATGCATGAAATGTAGGTCAAAGTGACCTAATTTTTATCTGGAGCTTCGTAACTTTACAAGACGCATCTACTTACAAAATATTATTCTTCTACAAGTTGTAGTTTCCACATCTGGACTCTTACAAAAACTTTAACCTAAGTCACTCATGCATGAAATGTATGTCAAAGTGACCTAATCTTTACCTGGAGCTTCGTTACTTTCCAAGACGCATCTACATACAAAATATTATTCCTCTACCACTTGTAGTATCCCAGATCTGCGCTCTTACAAAAACTTTAACCTAAGTCACTCATGCATGAAATGTAGGTAAAAGTGACCTAATTTTTATCTGGAGCTTCGTAACTTTACAAGACGCATCTACATACAAAATATTATTCCTCTACAAGTTGTAGTATCCCAGATCTGGACTCTTACAAAAACTTTAACCTGAGTCACTCATGCATGAAATGTAGGTCAAATCCACCTATTTTATATATCAACCTCAAGTTCTCTTCAAGATGCATCCATGGACAAAACATTGTCCATCTACGAATTGTTATTCAAAAGATATATGGTCTTAAGTTTGAACGGACGGACAAACGGACGAACAGACTAACGGACGAAACGCTATATCCCATCCCCAACTTCAATGGGCGAGGGGATAAAAAATCTACTAGTTAGGCTATATGTTAATTTTTCATACGGAATCCATTGAAACATAGAAAGCAGCCACAGCCTGCTAGGCTCACCTTGTTCGCAGCATTGTCACATGTTGCACATGTCAGTAAACAGGAATGGACTATAATCATTCTTTATAACAGATTCAGTCATGCATAAATTGTAGTTTACAGACTGCATCCGAAGCATGCATTGTTGTTGTTGTCTCCAAAATGCATCATTCTTACCAATATGGTTGATGTGGGCCATGTCAGTAAGCAGGAATGGACTTTAAACATTCTATCTAACAAAGTCGCTCATGCATAAAATGTAGGCCAGAGACAGCATCCAAAGCATGCATTGTTGTTGTCATCCTAAAATGCATCATACATACCAATATGGTTGATGTGGGCCATGTCAGTAAGCGGGAATGGACTTTAACCATTCTACCTAACCAAGGCACTCATGCGTAAAATGTAGGTCAGAGACAGCATCCGAAGCATGCATTGTTGTTGTCATCCCAAAACGCATCACGCATACCAATATGGTTGATGTGGGCCATGTCAGTAAGCGGGAATGGACTTTAACCATTCTACCTAACCAAGTCGCTCATGC
>MJUU01063981.1:39740-54342 GCA_002080025.1 Modiolus philippinarum
TTGTGTTTCCATGTTTTATGCACTAACTTGACAGGTTTTAGAGTGTTAACTTCACAGGTCTAAGTGTTCTGTATGTGTTTCCATGTTTTATGCACTAACTTGACAGGTTTTAGAGTGTTAACTTCACATGTCTAAGCGTTCTGTATTTGTGTTTCCATGTTTTATGCACTAACTTGACAGGTTTTAAAGTGTTAAATTCACAGGTCTAAGTGTTCTGTGTTTGTGCTTCCATGTTTTATGCACTAACTTGACAGGTTTTAGAGTATTAACTTCACAGGTCTAAGTGTTCTGTATTTGTGTTTCCATGTTTTCTGCACTAACTTGACAGGTTTGAGAGCATTAACTTCACAGTTCTAAGTGTTCTGTATTTGTGTTTCCATGTTTTATGCACTAACTTGACAGGTTTTAGAGTGTTAACTTCACAGGTCTAGGTGTTCTGTGTTTGTGTTTCCATGTTTTATGCACTAACTTGACAGGTTTTAGAGTATTACCTTCACAGGTCTAAGTGTTCTGTATTTGTGTTTCCATGTTTTATACACTAACTTGACAGGTTTGAGAGCATTAACTTCACAGGTCTAAGTGTACTGTGTTTGTGTTTCCATGTTTTATGCACTAACTTGACAGGTTTTAGAGTCTTAACTTCACAGGTCTAAGTGTTCTGTGTTTGTGTTTCCATATTTTATGCACTAACTTGACAGGTTTTAGAGTATTAACTTCACAGGTCTAAGTGTTCTGTATTTGTGTTTCCATGTTTTATGCACTAAATGGACAGGTTTTAGACCGTTAACTCCACGGGTCTAAGTGTTCTTTGTCAATTTTTCCATGTTTCATGCACAAACATTGCAGGTTTAATAGTGTTAACTTGACAATTGTAGTTTTAATTTGACTAATCTGAGTGTTCTACTCTCACTGTGTTTCCTTGTTTTAAACACTTACTTAACAAGTTCAAGCATTCTTGTTGGTGTTTCCCCATTTTTCATACTTGCATAATAGGAACTGTTTTTTCCCTCTTAAGTGCACTTAGTGTTTAAGTGTCCTTTGTTGGTGTGCTCAGGCTTTCATGCACTTAACTAGACAAGTTCAAGAGCTACACTTACTTGACAGGTTTAAGTGTCCTATGTTTATGTTTCCATATATATTCTTCATGATTAGCAAATATTTTATTTAACTGATTTGAAATGGCAATTGTATTATTCTCTATGTCTGCCGGAGATACTGGATCGCGGTCTTTTGTTTTCCCACTTGGATCCCCAATAACTCCGGTGGCTCCACCTACCTGAAATTAAAGTACATGACAGAAAATCAAATACATAGAATGCTATAAGGTGTACTTGTACACAACGTAATATTTGGTTCTAACTAGAGCTGTCGCTGAATGGAAGCCAGGTATACCCCCTGCTAATTGAACCCTGAATCAATATGGCAAGTGTAAATTTAAGTGTGTGTGGACCAACTACAGTTGTGGACACAGTACAAATGTGGACACAATACAAGTATGGACAAAATGATATACCTTCCCCTCTTTTTTTCAGAAAATATTAAAGACGAATTATCTCCCCTTCAAAATTTCAGACAGCAACCATATTACTTCATGCATATCTTCAGCTTGTGTACTAAAAGTGTGCAACATTTCATCAAAATCCAAGCAGTGGTTTAGAACATGCGCGGACAAGGATCACCCCTCCCCCTTTACACAGAAAATATTCAAAGACAAATTATCTCCCCTTCGAAATTTCAGGCTCCAACTATATATCTTCATGCACATCTTCAGATGGTGTTCTACAACTGTGCAACATTTCATCAAAATCCAAGCAGCCGTTTAGGAGAACAGACGCTGACAAGGTACATGGATGGACAGACAGACAGACGGACGGACGAATGGATGGACGGACGGACGGACAGACAGACGGACGGACTGACAGATGGATAGGGTGATTCCTATATACCCCAAAACTTTGTTTGCTGGGGGTATAAATATTGTTTCTGAGTCTTATCATTTCAAATATTTTTGTATAATGCATATAACTCTTCAATCTTAATGTAGCCAAAATGGGTGGAACAAATTTCATTATGCAAATCTCTGCATCAAATATAAATCTATTATATATGATTTTGAAATTAAAATTTGAAGCATTGATTACAAAATTTAAGATGCAGATGAATGAGAACTCTGATTTCTACTTAATTTTTTTTTAATTCAGTATTATTCAGAACGGAAAAAAGACAGTAATTTGTCTTACATGAAGATAGAAAAGGAAAAAAAAAACTTTGGTTGAGTACTGGTCACATATAAAATTTAAATTTTGTCAATTTTGTTTACATGGTGGACAGTTGATGAATATAATTTAATTTTGGCCTTGTCTTTTTCACAATTTTGTATGCATGATGGATAGTTGGTCACAAATTATGCCATAATCAATCTTTTCTACTATTTGTATAATTTTTGGTCTTAGTGTTGTCTTTCCATGACATTGTATTTGATTGCAATATGTCTAATTACAGGATAACTTTCTTTTGTATTTCAGGAAATTATAGTTTTCATAACAAGAAAGAATTGTATATCGATATCAACTAGAGTTATGTAATTTCAATATATAATAAACGAGCCTTTGGCGAGTTTATTATATTTGAAATTACATGACAAGAGTTGATATCCAGCGATATACAATTCTTTGAGTTGTTAAAGCTATTTCTCTTATGATTTTCATAAATAAATGCAGCGAATTTTTAGTGCTGAACTGCTGTTTTTCAAATAACAACACCGTTTGCTAGGTAATGTTAATCACGGCCAATGAGATTTCACAGTCGTCCAGTAAAAACAGTGAAAAAGTAATAGCACATCACATGTACTGTGTAATTACTTGGCGCTCGACCAATGAAATCCTTGTAAAAGCGATTCAACAAGTTCATATCTAACTCCAGCTTCAAAGTCTCGTTATGTACCATGAATAACTATTTGTGTAAGGAATAGATAATAAGCATGCATCATAAGAGGAAAAAAAATTACAATATGAAATAATATTAGGTAGTTCATCGCATACATACTACACATACAGGCTGGTGTCCTCTCTGACAATGTATAAGTCCAATCACTGTATACATACCACTTATATATATAGGATGATGCCCCTATCTCCTCCGACAATTTAAATCCTATTACTGTATACATACTACACATAAAGGCTGGTGTCCACCTCTCTTATAATGTACAAGTCCTAATACTGTATACATACCACATATAAGGAATAATGCCCCCATCCCCTTAGACAATTTAAGTCCTATAAATGTATACATACTACACATACAGGCTGGTGTCCTCTCTGACAATGTATAAGTCCAATCACTGTTTACATACCACTTATATATATAGGATGATGCCCCTATCTCCTCCGACAATTTAAATCCTATTACTGTATACATACTACACATAAAGGCTGGTGTCCACCTCTCTGATGATGTACAAGTCCTAATACTGTATACATACCACATATAAGGAATAATGCCCCCATCCCCTAAGACAATTTAAATCCTATAACTGTATACATACTACACATAAAGGCTGGTGTCCTCCTCTCTGACAATGTATAAGTCCTATCACAGCTAAAAGATTACCAATATGAAGACTATCTGCTGTAGGGTCAAATCCACAATATACACTGATAGACTGTGATAACTGTCGAACCAAGTCTGATGTGCTGAAATACACAAAATACACTATAGACTGTGACAACTGTCGAACCAAGTCTGATGTGCTGAAATACACAAAATACACTATAGACTGTGATAACTGTCGAACAAAGTCTGATGTGCTGAAATACACAAAATACACTATAGACTGTGACAACTGTCGAACCAAGTATGATGTACTGAAATACACAAAATACACTATAGACTGTGATAACTGTTGAACCAAGTCTGATGTGCTGAAATACACAAAATACACTATAGACTGTGATAACTGTCGAACCAAGTCTGATGTACTGAAAAACACAAAACACACTATAGACTGTGATAACTGTCAAAACTAAGTCTGATGTGCTGAAATACAAGTTATAGGTATGTAAATATACAGATTGTGACATCTGTCGAACCATATGTTAAAATTTTTAATAAGAAGGTCATATGCAAAGTTTAAGGTTATAAGGTAAAATAGATAAGATAAATAAAACTTTCATTTTTAAAATTCTACTAATATATGTTCATTTTATTCAAAAGATAGTACAAGTCATGTGTATAGAATTGAAAATTTTTATTTAATGTCGTACAATGTGACATAAAGTGTTACTTAAAGAAGGTATTAAATTATTACTATATTTCTGGAAATACATTCTGGAAAATTCCCCGCTCATGAAGTGTCAACATATCTCTGGGTGGATTGGTACTGTATACTCTGCACAGACTTCTCCTCACGAGATGTCTTATAACTCCAAGGTTCATCATCTGTAATGCATAATAATAAAATTAGTTCTGTACTTAGAAAAGTTTGCATGGTGTCAAAGAAGTACATGAATTTTGGATTATCTTGCTGTAGAATATTTTTTTGTTTGCTTTGTATAATAGGATATTTATTACCAATTCAGAATGAACATATGTTTTATCAGTCTACATGCTGGCTTTTACAATAGTTTTCATGGAACATATTACCAATTAAGTATTTCACACTCTATGATACTCTTTTACTAACTTAAAGAATGGATTATATATATGGAATATAGGACATTTTGTTTTTGATACAGACTTTATCATGGCCAGTATCAAGTTAGCCCATAAGGGTGAGCTTGATGTGTTACGCCATGATAAAGTCTGTATCAAAAACAAAATGTCCTAAATTTCTTTTATCAGTAATTCAAACAAGAGGCTCTCAAGAGCCTGTATAGCTCACATGGGCCACGGCTGACATATGCAGTTAAAATAATCCCAATGTTTTAAGGGCATAATTTTTAAATTTGTTAATAGACATTGATGTTATATTATCTTAAGTTAAACTATATTCAAGACTGGCAGCTATTTTGGATGGGGGTGCAGTTCTAATGTTAAAACTATGATCCCTGCTGGCGGTCATCTTGGATATAGCGTGGATCTGAAAAACAACTTTTTGCAGGTGACCATCTGGGCACTATTGTGGCCAAGTTTGGTTTCAATTGGCCATGTAGTTTCAGAGGAGAAGATCTTTGAAAGTGTTTTCCCATAGGGTCCAATGTGAAAACTATGATCCCCACTGGCAGCCATCTTGGATATAGTGTGGATCTGAAAAACAACTTTTTTTAGGGGACCATCTAAGGACTATTGTGGCCAAGTTTGGTTTCAATTGGCCATGTAGTTTCAGAGGAGAAGATCTTTGAATGTCTTTTCCCATAGGGTCCAATGTTAAAACTATGATCCCAGCTGGTGGCCATCTTGGATATAGCGCGGATCTGAAAAACATCTTTTTTGCAGGGGACCATCTAAGATCTATTGTGGCCAAGTTTGGTTTCAATTGGCCATGTAGTTTCAGAGGAGAAGATCTTTGAATGTCTTTGCCCATAGGGTCCAATGTTAAAACTATTATCCCCGCTGGCGGCCATCTTGGATATACTGCGGATCTGAAAAACAACTTTTTTGAAGGGACCATCTAAGGACTATTGTGGCCGAGTTTGATTTCAATTGGCCATGTAGTTTCAGAGGAGAAGATCTTTGAAAGTATTTTCCCATAGGGTCCAATGCTAAAACTATGATCCCCGCTGGCGGCCATCTTGGATATAGCGCGGATCTGAAAAACAATTTTTTTGAAGGGGACCATCTAAGGACTATTGTGGCCAAGTTTGGTTTCAATTGGCCCAGTAGTTTCAGAGGAGAAGATCTTTGAATGAAAAGTTTACGCCGGACGGACAACGGACGAACGGATGACGGACGAAAAGTGATGGCAAAAGCTCACCCTGGCTATAGCCAGGTGAGCTAAAAATGATAGATAGAACTTTATAATAAATAGAAACGAGCTGTAATATCTATTTCTGTGCAATTAATCTATTTTTTATAACAACAATTTATATGCATTTTTCATTCAACCTACTATGTGTATGAACACAAAAAATAGTGCCAAAACATGACGTCAGCATAGCAAACTGCAAGTGATGCCTTTACAGTGACCCAATAATTTCGTGATAGTGTCCAGTCCGGTGATACTGAGAATATCACTCAAAGGCATTTCATACAAATTACTGATGAGTTCTTTTATTATCTGAATCATGGTTAAATAATTTTGATTTCTACATAAACATGGATTAGGCAGCTTGGTCAGTGACTAATACTTTTTGTACATGTTTCATATTTTATTTGTTAACTGTTAACCTTTAATACACAAAGAACAACAATAAAAGCGTTGTCCCATTGCTTGGTTCTACCATGTATTTGTTGAGACTTTGTCTCATGTACATTTACTCCATATCCTTTCATTGTTTATTGGTATTATTTTCACAGATTGATTGATTGATTGATTGATATGGGGTTTAACAGCACTTTCAGCAAATTTCAGCTATCTCATGACGGTCAGTTTTAGTGGTGGAGGAAGCCAGAGTGCCTGGAGAGGAACATGAGTGCCCAGAGAGAACCACAACCTTGGGCATACTTTCACAGATGTTAATATTCTAATAGTTATGGTGGATTTACTATGACCTTGGTCATTGTTCAGTTCCTATTCCTTCATCAGTTTTAAAAATTGATCTAACTTTTTTACAAAGAGATTCAATAAATTCTTCAAACTGGTCAACTGGTCAGGTGTGACCATCAGTTTTCCTGAGATTTGAGCATGAGTTTGTATAGTGAAAGTATAATGGTCAGACATGAACAGCTAAGGAGCTTGAACATGTTGAAGAATTGCATGAATCTCTTTTCAAAATTGTAAGTAGCAATAAAATTGTAAAACTGAATAAAGGATAGGAACTGAACAATGACCATGGTCTTAGAAGATTGATTACAAGACTGTATTAAACTGGGAATATATACTAGTACTGTACATAAATGGTCTATATTTATATAAAAGTAATAAAACCTGGACAAATATGCTGATAATTTCAGAAAAACTGCTATGCAAGCATGATTAAAAATATAAGTTACACAATGAAGCATTTGTACAAAGCATGCCTGAAAATTTCCACACTACATATATAGGTGTTATCAGCTGGAAAAAACTAAAGATTATGCTCGCTGTCCTAACCATGAGCCTTGGCATTCATTCAATACCTTGTCTAGCCTGAAACCTAAACATTACAGCCATTTTAAATGCAAAAGAAAGCATGTTGATGGATTAAACAGTAAATAAAATATTCCCTATTTTGGTAAGCCGGGACTATGCAATAACTTAGCTATTTTTGTAGCAGTTATCTCCCTTTTCGGACAGTATCACAACAAAGGCAAAACAGTGGGAAATCTACATTTCCAATATTTTTCGGCATATGCGGGATGCCTGACTAAAACGACAAAAACGAAATTTTGATGGGTTAAATTGATTGATTGATTGAATATTGTTTAACGTCTACTCAGCAATATTTCAGCTATATCAAGACGAGAACAAGTTTGTTGATAAATAATCACTTTGGGGTATGGAAATGGCCATGGGACGGGAAATTCTGACTGCCACTGGAAAAGTAGGGTGAAATCGTCAAGGGCGGGGAATTTAGCCTTGTAGCCGATCACCTACGGACCACCCCAAAAAGAGCTTGCTACAAGGGTTCTTTAACGTGCAGGAAGCGTGACATTTCTTCCAACACATGGACCTGAGTTTACATCCCATCCGAAAGATGGGTTGTGTATTTATTAATCCCGCACAACCACGGAATGGGTCCTATTTCTATATCCCGGGACCCTCGGGGTCAGCCTCCGTTTAGGAGGGGTCACACCCCGCAAGCCGGAGATACTGGGTCCTATTTCTATATCCCGGGGTTCCCTCGGGGTCCTCTATTAGGATGGCTCATACTCCAAGCTCAGAGGATGCTGCGGGCCTATTCTTCAGCCGGGACCGCGCACGGCGGTGATGGGTTAAAAACGAACCCACAAAAACAAAACACGAGGTTATTTTGAACCCTTAGCGAATTTTTATAAATATTTCCTTGATTTGACTAACAAGTTAGTCGTATTTATTCCATACTAGTTATGTTGTAAGGAGCTAAGGGGAATAACTTCAAAATGAAAGACACCGTCCTACAAAAACCTGACCCGGAGTTGATCCCGGCTTACGAAAAAAGGGAATACACATTTCACTAAGCAGATTGACAGGTCTATCACAGTGATTTATCATGGTAAGTCTCTGGCTGTACTGTACAAGTTTCAGGCTCATACATGTATCTAGTCATGCTAGTGGTGTATGGTAATCTTTTTCTTCTGTATCTACAGGGGTTGGTTTAGAAATAAATCATTAACTTGCCCTTCACACAAGTCACCTATAAATTTTACCGGCCTTTCCTAAAATCAACTTGCCCTTTCACATTCAGGGATAAAGTGAAGAATATGAACACAATACTAGTACTACCAGTATTGTACAATACTAGTAAAATATATGTGTACCAGTATTGTACAATTCTGGAAGATACTGGAAAATACTGGAAAACCAGTATTGCAGATACTGGAAGATACTGGAAAATACTGGTACAACTAGTATTGCAGATACTGGAAGATACCGGAAAATACTGGTACAACTAGTATTGCGGATACTGGAAGATACTAGAAAATACTGGTATAACTAGTATTGCAGATACTGGAAGATACTGGAAAATACTGGTACAACCAGTATTGTAAATACTGGAAGATACTGGCAAATACTGGTATTTCCAATATTGCAGTAGTATTATGGATAATGTGTTATCCAGTTATGTGTGCTACATTTTTTAGGTTTTTTTTTCTAATCAAATGCAACAAATATGAATCAATCAACTTAAGATTTTGCAATAAAATTATTTCAATATCATGAAAAATTATGAATTTAAACTGATAATTTGTATTCATAAATGACAAAACCCTGCTTATTTTGGTTCCGAAATGCGGAGAAAATAGACTTAAAACAATCGCTTATACTACTCTAATAAACCCTTGCATAAACGATTTGCAACATATAGAACATGACCAGTAATGGCAGTATTGTCAACAACATACATGTACTTATAATAAAAGAATTGTAAAACAGTAACAGTACCAGTTTTGTTATAAACAATAAATACCAGTTATACCAGGAATTAAGTTTTACAATACTGGTAATACCAGTATTGTAAAAAACACAATTCTGGTAGAACTAGTATTGTGAAAATATACAATACTGGATTTACCGGTATTGTCCACAATAAAATACTGGTACAACTAGTATTGTATATAGCACAATACTGGTGGAACTAGTATTGTCCACAATACAATACTGGTACAACTAGTATTGTAAATAATTACAATACTGGTTTTTCCAGTATTGTAAAAAATACAATACTGGTTTGACTAGTATTGTACACAACACAATACTGGTACAACTAGTATTGTAAGCAACACAATACTGGTACAACTAGTATTGTATTTTTCACAATACTGGTAAAACTAGTATTGTAAACAATACAATACTAGTAATTCCAGTATTGTTGAATACAATACTGGTATAAAATTTTCTACCAGTATTGTACAATACTGGTAGTACTAGTATTGTGTTCATATTCTTCAATTCATATTCTGATACTACTGGTACATATTACCAATAGGCTACTGCCTGACAGAGTGGGACTGCACGAGGTTTAGTCACGTGGACTGAGGAGAGCTGCTTCAAACTACTCAAGTTTAGTGACACAGTACTGAATCATCCAACTGGTTCCAACCTATTCTTTTATGAATTATGTTACTCAAGGAACGAAATTACAACCTATTACATTGAAGGTGAAGTTTAATTTCTAAGCCGTTGTTTGTTTATCATGCATAGTGTTTTGTCTGGTAATTGTGTTGTGTAAATAAAATATGAAATTAAGGTAAATCACCTGCAGCCCTTTTCACAAAAAATCTTAAGACAAATTTTAATCATAAGTCAATATGAAATGTTAAAGACTTATGACTAATTTTTATCGTAAGATTTTTTGTGAAAAGGGCTGCAGGTATGAAAGCTTTTTTGGACGCGGTTCTGCACAGTTTTATTCAACTGATTCGTATTATCGATGCAATGCTATCTGTAAGCATGTTTGTTCTTAATTGAAGCATAAACTACCTCAGAGTAACTTTCTGGTTTACGTTTTAAACCATTTCATTATTTTTTTGTATCAGTTCATGGGCGCTGACATGACACCTGTGTTTAAAATAAAAACCAAAATCGGACAAAGACGGTGAAAATACGGAAAAGCTCATAAAAAAAATCAGAGATATGTGTTATCTTTATGTCTCTAAAAAACAAACAAAAAAAAAGAAAGAAAAATAAGAAAACAAAACAAGCATGATAAATGCTAATAAAAAAAAAAAACATAAAAAAGCAACAACAACAAAAAAAAAAGAAAAACGCCCCCCCCCAAAGAAAAGAAGGAAAAAAACTCACATGTGAGCCTATATCACCTATATCAGAGACATATATCTCTTACATTTCTATACGTTTGGGATGCATAAATTCTGTGTAAGACACCATGCAGTCACATTGGGTATCCCAATAAAGGTGCAATGCACGGAGCATTTTGCTCCGTTTGTATTGTCTCTTGTTTTTTTCCTTTGATGTTATAATAAATATTACACAGAGCTCATGTTGGCTCCGTATGAATTTTGGTAATAAAGTGAGGGTGGCCATATATTGAGGGAATAAATACGTACAATAGAAACTATGCAACTTTTTGAAAAATGAACCTTGAAAATGGTTGGCGATGAGTTGGGAGACCGCTGTTAAAGAGGGGCGGTATAACGAGGGAGCACTGTATATTCCCCTTTGGTGGCATTTTTTAATTTCTGATTGGTACATATACATAAGATTTGGTAGACCATGAAGTTTCCATGACGTGATATATGAAACGGTTTCTAAGAATCAGCAATTTACAACATATTCCCATGGGTTCAATGAACTATGATTTGCAGTGATGGCCATCTTGGATTTATGATTGGTACTAAAATCATATCATCATGTTAGAGGGGGGGCCCGGAGGGGGTCTGATCCCGGAATCCCGACTTTATTTTTTCTAAATCCCGAAATCCCGAACAACAAAGAAACTTAAAGACTGATGAAATCCCGATTCCCGGTGAATAAATTTCCCGAAATCCCGGGCTTAAATCATAAAAATCCCGAAATCCCGGGCTTAAAAACATCCAATCCCGACATCCCGAAAAAGGGCCGGCCCCCCCTCATGTTACCATGCCTAATTAATATCAATTTGATGTATGCAACTGTTTCAAGAATTTCAACATGATTTTCCCATAGGGTCCTATTGTAAGCATAAATTTGGTAGATGACAATCATGTTTATGCCTAGATAATATCAACTTGATATATGAAACGTATGGTTTTCAAGAAATAGCAATTTATAACATATTTTCCCGTAGGGTCCAATGTTAAACTAAGATCTGCAGTGGCAGCCATCTTGGATTTATGATCGGTACTAAATAAATCATACATTTGTTTAATGACCATCATGTTACATTGCCTACTTAATATCTGAAATGGTTTTCAAGAATAAGCAATTTACAATATTTTCCCATAGAGTACATCCAATGATAAAGATCAACAGTGCCAACCATCTTGGATTTATCATCATTACTAAAATCATACATTTGCTTGATGACCGTTGTAACCATGCCTAGTTAGTATCAACTTGATGTACAGTTTTCAAGAATAAACAATTTACATTTTCCCATAGGGACTGATCTTAAACTATGTACCTCAGTGGCAGCAATCTTCAATGAGATGCAAATCTGCTTGACATATCTAGAAATTGTAGTTTTTGATAACCTGAACACTTTATCTCAATAGTTTTGGAAATATAACTCAAAAAATCAAATGAAAATTAATCAACAAAAAAGGGAAGTAGCTCCTATATTGCTAATCAGATTTTCTTCAAAATTGCATCATAAGTAGATCTTGGCATGCTTTACATTTTTGTGATAATTAATAATCAATCTCCTATTGTTTTTAATGTATAAGACAAATATTACAAAAGTTTTGAAAATTTTAAGGAAAAGGGAAAATAACTCCAAGATGGGCTTACAGATTTTCCTCAAAATTGCAGGGATGGTACCCGTTAGATCTTGTCATACTGATCATCCCTGCTCCCATAGTCAGATTTTTTGAAATCTGTAAAGGTTTCCAGTTTTTTTGCAAAAAAACAGCAACTTACCTCTTTGTTCTATTTTCAGTAACAACGGCCATGTTGTTTGATCTTTGGACTAATTGAACACAACTTTGAAATTGCATAACCTGTGGATGATTTAGTCCAAGATTGGTTATTATTGACTCAGCAGTTTCAGTGGATTAGATTGTTGAAAATGTTGACTGATGGATTGATGACAGATGCTAAGTGATGGCAAAAGCTCACTTGACCTTTTAGGCCAAGTGAGCTAAAAGACAAATGGCTTCAATTTCTAAATTGGATTAGGCTGCATTAAGTAAAGTGATAAGATTCACAGCAGTTACGAATTCAATGTGTAATTATGAAGTTTGCCTGGTTATATGACAGGAGGTTTAAAGTACCCTTAAAGTAGGGCGTGGGAGGCCAAGAGGTTATTCCACTGAACTTTCAATCTAAATGGCTTGCACCACTTTTGGGTCAAACTCGCATGTGTCAAGGTTTCAAGGCACTTACCATAGATTGGGGTTTAATTTGGAACTAAAGGTTTGCTTCCATCAATATTTCGTGAAGGTTCCACAGAACCTAGTGTCTCACCTGGCACTCACTCCACTGTCATTCTAATTTGGCCTTTATTAAGGTGTGATTGCCAAGTAGAATTCCAAGAAACAATTGGTCTTTGACAGTTTCAGGAAATTTACAAAAATTGGAATACAAAATTGATGAAATCTAAGCATTGAAAATATTGTTTTTGACTAACATTCATCAAAACACATGGTTGAAAACAAGAATTCCCAAAAATTGCTTGTCTTTGAGAGTTCCAGGAAATTTACCATAGTTTTCAGAACTATGTCTTGTATGAAGAAATGGCTAAAATATTTGATTGTGCCAAAATTAAAAAATTTTAAGTCTTGGACATTTTCAGGAAATTTACCAAAGATGGAACTGGACTAAAATTCTAAAAGCATATTGTGCATCTATATAGACCATATGCAACAATTCTACATCAAAGTCCTTATTCTCAATTTTGCTTATAAACATTTTTGAAATATGGACTTAAAAAGAAAATTTAGCCAAAATCAAGGAAGCGGAAAATATAGGTCAAGGTGACATATTTCTGGTATGGAAGTTGGTTACTACTAAAGATGTAACCACTTACCAATAATCATCAGTCTATGGCATATAGGTGCTGAGGTATGGTGCAAACGTCAAAAAATTTCATAGAAAAAACTAATGGAAAAATACGGAAAAATTGGAATTATTTTTTTCAAAAACTAAATTTGGGGTACAATAATGAAGTTGTACTGATTATTGTGTCAAAATTTAATTGAAATTGAATATGATTTAAGAAATTATTGAAGTTCAAAAAAATTTTAACATTTGGGTTAACCAAATGTTAACGTCGCGGACGACAATGGTGCCGACGACAGAATCTATGATCCCTACGTCTTGCCTTCGCGACAAATGTTGCATGCGAGACAAAAACCTTGTGACTATGCAAGAAGCTGATAATTGCTAAACAGTTGTTATCCTTGTTCATGTTCACAGGCCTGTCAACTCTTCCAAATGAGTGAGAATTTTCAGCATTTTCCTTTTATCTTTTAATTTTTTTTGTAAATCTCAAGCATTTGCTTCACAAAACTTTGCAGCACTTATTGTTCAAAATCTCATACAGAGCTTATGTTCATTGTTGTCTTGTTACAGATATACCAACCTTTAATAAAATTTTGATGACATACCACCAAAGATGCATGTATATTCAAGGAAACATGATCCTTCCATGTATAGTAACCAAGATATGAACTTGGACTTGAAGCTGAATTTAAGGCAAAATCAAGCTTAAACAAGAGCTGTTGCCGAATGGCAGCCAAATATACCCCCCGCTCATTGAACCCTGAATCAATATGGTAAGTGCAATTTAAGTGGGTGTGGACACAATAAAAGTATGAACACAATGATATATTCTTCAAAAAAGAACTTTTCACAAGGGTTACAATGAAAATACTCTGTTGAAATCAGACAAATATAAAATTCACCCTTTTTAGCTCTCTGACCTTTTACACAAAAATCATTAGTGTTAGAGAAATTTCAGCATTTTCCTTTTATATTTTAACTTTTTTTTGTAAATCTCAAGCATTTGCTTCACAAAACTTTGCAGCACTTATTGTTCAAGATCTCATACAGAGCTTATGTTCATTGTTGTCTTGTTACAGATATACCAACCTTTAATAAAATTTTGATGACATACCACCAAAGATGCATGTATATTCAAGGATACATGATCCTTCCATGTATAGTAACCAAGATATGAACTTGGACTTGAAGCTGAATTTAAGGCAAAATCAAGCTTAAACA
>MJUU01063981.1:66773-76803 GCA_002080025.1 Modiolus philippinarum
AGGGCTGTTCCAGAAAAATTGACATGGGGGGTTTGAAGGCACTTTTTATTGACCCCCACCACCCATAGAATTCTTCCCCATATGTACAATACAAAAGAATGAAGAAAACACAACCACCCACAGCAATTTATACATTTTGTGTATGAAGTGCCTTCAAAGGGTCCCAGACTAACTTTTCTGGAACAGCCCTTACATGATCAATACACATACCAAATATGAAGGGCCTATCACATCTTGTTCAAAAGTTATGAGCCAGGTTAAAGTTGTGGACAGACATACATACATGTACATACATACAAAATGATACATACATGTACATACAGACAGACAGGACAATAACAATATGCCCCCGATCTAAAGATCCGGGGGCATAAAAAGTCTTCAAGACAAAACAAGTAGTTTTGTGTTAGAATCAAAACTGACTTACAGTATTCATTTTACCACTGGGTAATGATAGAATTATTCTGAAATATCAAGGGATGGTGAAACCTGTATGTTTTATCACTGTGACATGCATTTAACAAAGTAAAGGCATCTACCAGGAGGGTTACTTATTGTGTTTTATGTTATTTTTTTGTACACTACAAAAAACACTTAATCTACTAAGAAAGTAGTAGTATTTGCGGGGTACACATTTTCATGAATTTTTTGGTTATCTTTAACCACAAAATTTAAACCCTTTAAAATACCAATTTTCCCTTTATATGCAAAGGCATAAACTTCAAACCACAAACACATTCTGTTTCCCAAAACACCATGAAAATTAAGAAGCATGAATATTAATACTTTCACAGTACTGAATAAAATAATTACTACCTCTGCTGACTCCAGATCTTTATTATATGCTTTTGGTGGAAACCTCATAGCCTGAAAATACAAACAATAAATATATCATAATTTAATGTTCTAAGATATCTAAATTACATGAAGCTATTTAACTGTGTTGAGACATAACCACTGAAAGCAAGCAGCAAGAATCTGCAAATATTACATACAAATTGAAGTATAAATGGAAGTACATTAATAAATAAAATGAGAAAGGTGCATTAGTATTAATTCTTCCATAAGGTATTCAGACCTCGTTACCCTCTCCGTATTCAAGCAGTAAAGTATCCTTGATCATCATGTTGGGAATGTTTTCCCATATATAAAACAAATGACAGCAACTGATCTTTTTTGTGTATAACTCCTCTACATATGACTTAACAATGAAAATGGTTGTTGTAATGAACATTATTTTTTTCTTCATAATTCATCACCATAGTTATAAGGTTGTAAGTGGTAGTTACGACCTTTCACCATTTTACTATATTCACACTCTGCTTCTTTGACTCTATCATACTATTACACTGGTTTCCAATAAACCCTTTTGAAATAGGTAAATTACACCAGAGGCTCCCAGGAGCCTGTATCGCTCACCTGGCTTTCAGTTGCCACAATCAAGGTAACATTGTAAGTTATACAGTTGATCTTCAGTTTCTCAAACTTTTGTAGCTCAAACACCTCCAATATCTTGAACTGTTTTTAAAAGTCTGATCATGTTTTACTATATTTCTTTGTTGGGCTTTTTTGACAAAAAACGTTCTTGCTAAGGACCACTTTCGACACCAGTTTTGAAGTCAAGATGTCATTTTGTAAATGGCAGTCAACAAACAATTTTCAACATCGGTTTTGAAGTCGCAACATCAATATCTACTTGGAAATCAAATTTCATTGAAACTGTACAATGTTGAATTTTCCCGCCTTTTTTGGCAGCCATTTTAAAAATGGCGGTCAACGATCAGATTTGAAGTTATGACATCAAGACCAATTTGGAAACCAAATGTCATTGAAATCGGACAATGTTGAATTTTCCCGCCTTTAAATGGCGGTCAACGAACAATTTTCAACACCGGTTTTGAAGTCGCAACATCAATATCTATTTGGAAACCAAATTTCATTGAAATCGGACAATGTTGAATTTTCCCGCCTTTCTTGGCGGCCATTTTGAAAATGGCGGTCAACAAACAATTTTTGAAGTCGCAACATCAAGATCTATTTGGAAACCAAATTTCATTGAAATCGGACAATGTTGTATTTTCCCAAATTTTTTGGTGGCCACTTTGAAAATGGCGTTCAACAAACAATTTTCAACACCGATTTTGAAGTTGCAACATCAATATCTATTTGGAAACCAAATTTCATTGAAATCGGACAATGTTGAATTTTCCTGCCTTTTTTGGTGGCCATTTTGAAAATGGCGGTCAAGGAACAACTTTCAACATCAGTTTTGAAGTCACAGCATGGCAAACATTTCATCAATTTACACTTAACCTTCATCTTCTATAGTTTTGGAAATAAAAGATGAAAAATACGAAAATTTTAAAAATTCGGTGAAAAAAGGGCAATAACTCCTTCAAGGGTTTATGGATTTTCTTAAAAATTTCAGGGTGGGTAGATCTTGATATGCTGAACATTTTTGCAATTTACACTTGATCTCTATCTGTTACACTTTTTGAAATAAAAAATAAAAAATGCAAAAATTTTGAAAATTTAACAGAAAAAGGGCTATAACTCCGAGATGGGTTTTCAGATTTTCTTCAAAATTGCACAGTGGAAAGATCTCATCATGCCTATCATTTTTACTACTGTCAGATTTTTTATATCTGTAACGGTTTTCGAGTTATTAGCCAAAAACTGCAATTTACCCTTATGTTCTATTTTTAGCAATGGCGGCCATGTTGTTCGACAGAGGGACAAACTGAAAATCAGTTTGAGAAGCCATACCCTGATGATGATTCAGGCCAAGTTTGGTTTAATTTGGCTTAGCGGTTTCAGAGGAGAAGATGTTAGAAATTGTTGACGGACGGACGGGCGCTGGACGCATAGTGATGGCAATAGCTCACATGGCCTTTTAGGCCAGGTGAGCTAAAAAAGGTCATATCTACACCTTTTTCTACAGATGGCTTAAAAGGTTGTATCTACAAGTACTATTCAATTAAAATATTTTCCCGCCAACTGCCATTTTGGACTTATAACGTCATAACTCACAGATACAACAAAATGATTTTCATTCTGACCGAAAACTGAATTTGCAGTAATGACCATTCAATACTACAGCGACAAATTATGTGATATAATTGCAAATTTTGTTGTCATTTTATCTGTGGAGATCATTTCGTCAATTCCATCTGCCAATTTACTCTATTAAATTGTTTATAGTTTCTACAACGAGAACTAAGTTGCTTATGAAATTTTTCATATCGAGTTAAATAAATTATTTGAAAATTTATTTAAAAAGATGTGAGAAATTTCATGATCAACATGTTTAAGTTGTAGAAAATGTTTCTCTAATGACATTATGTAAAACACCAAGGATTATATTCCGAGTAGATTTGGACGGAAATTTCACGCGAGTTGTTCTCTCACTAGAGACGAGAAATATTTTTATCGCTAGTTTGCTGGACTTTCAATTGTTCCTGAGCGACGATAATTCTTTATCACTGCACTGCGCTGATATGAACATATTATCGTCAATCTCTATGGAACATTAGCAACAGCGTATTAATATCACGTCTTGTGACGTTTCGTGAAAAAAATAATCCCATGAAAGAAAGCTCTATAATTGACTAATAAACTGTGGACACAGGATATGTCTCCCCCACCCCTGCATCGCCTTAATTTGCACATTGATCTACTGCAGCAGCAATAAAAACAAAATATAATCTTTGTGTTTACAATTTCCTTGCAAAAAAAATGATGTGATCATTCATGCATGACTAAGAAGCCAGGGCCACCAACTGGGCGTGGAATCGGTATGTACTCCCCAAGACGCAACTGCATGTCAAATATCAAGTGTCTAGGACTACTGGTATAGGCTGTACAAACTGCTTGCTAAAAACTTAATGTGATCGTTCATGCGCGACTAAGGGGCAAGGGCCACCATTCGGGCATGGAATCAGTATGTACTCCCCAAGACGCATCTTCATATCAAATATCAAGTGCCTAAGACTACTGGTAAAGGCTGTACAAACTACTTGCTTAAAAATTAATGTGATCGTTCATGCGTGACTAAGGGGCCAGGGCCACCATCTGGGTGTGAAATCAGTATGTACTCTCCAAGACACAACTGCATGTCAAATATCAAGTGCCTAGGACTACTTGTATAGGCTGTACAAACTGCTTTGTAAAAACTTAATATGATTGTTCATGCATGACTAAGGGGCCAGGGCCACAATCTAAGTAGGGATTTGAGTTGTACCNNACACCTCCAATATCTTGAACTGTTTTTAAAGTCTGATCATGTTTTACTATATTTCTTTGTTGGGCTTTTTTGACAAAAAACGTTCTTGCTAAGGACCACTTTCGACACCAGTTTTGAAGTCAAGATGTCATTTTGTGAATGGCAGTCAACAAACAATTTTCGACATCGGTTTTGAAGTCGCAACATCAATATCTACTTGGAAATCAAATTTCATTGAAACCGTACAATGTTGAATTTTCCCGCCTTTTTTGGCAGCCATTTTAAAAATGGTGGTCAACGAACAATTTTTAACATCAGTTTTGAAGTTACGACATCAAGACCAATTTGGAAACCAAATGTCAATGAAATCGGACAATGTTGAATTTTCCCGCCTTTTTTGGCGACCATTTTGAAAATGGCGGTCAACAGACAATTTTCAACACCGGTTTTGAAGTCGCAACATCAATATCTATTTGGAAAACAAATTTCATTGAAATCAGACAATGTAGAATTTTCCCACCTTTTTTGGCGGCCACTTTGAAAATGGCGTTCAACAAACAATTTTCAACACCGATTTTGAAGTCGCAACAT
The DNA here is from genome assembly GCA_002080025.1 of Modiolus philippinarum. Taxonomy (NCBI): domain Eukaryota; kingdom Metazoa; phylum Mollusca; class Bivalvia; order Mytilida; family Modiolidae; genus Modiolus; species Modiolus philippinarum. The sequence continues at coordinate 71,587 of MJUU01063981.1, forward strand.
CAATATCTATTTGGAAACCAAATTTCATTGAAATCGGACAATGTTGAATTTTCCTGCCTTTTTTGGTGGCCATTTTGAAAATGGCCGTCAAGGAACAACTTTCAACATCAGTTTTGGAGTCGCCACAGCATGGCAAACATTTCATCAATTTACACTTAACCTTCATCTTTTATAGTTTTGGAAATAAAATATAAAATACGAAAATTTTAAAAATACGGTGAAAAAAGGGCAATAACTCCTTCAAGGGTTTATGGATTTTCTTAAAAATTTCAGGGTGGGTAGATCCTGATATGCTGAACATGACACTTGACCTCTATCTGTTACACTTGTTGAAATAAAAAATAAAAAATGCAAAAATTTTGAAAAATTTAACAGAAGGGCTATAACTCCGAGATGGGTTTTCAGATTTTCTTCAAAATTGCACAGTGGATAGATCTCATCATGCTGATCATTTTTACTTCTGTCAGATTTTTGATATCTGCAACGGTTTTCGAGTTATTAGCCAAAAACTGCAATTTACCCCTATGTTCTATTTTTAGCGATGGCGACTATGTTGTTCGACAGAGGGACAAACTGAACATCAGTTTGAGAAGCCATACCCTGATAATGATTCAGGCCAAGTTTGGTTTAATTTGGCTCAGCGGTTTCAGAGGAGAAGATGTTTGAAATTGTTGACGGACGGACGGACGCCGGACGCATAGTGATGGCAATAGCTCACATGACCTTTTAGGCCAGGTGAGCTAAAAAAGGTCATATCTACACCTTTTTCTACAGATGGCTTAAAAGGTCGTATCTACAAGTACTATTCAATTAAAATATTTTCCCGCCAACTGCCATTTTGGAGTTATAACGTCATAACTCGCAGATACAACAAAATGATTTTCATTCTGACCGAAAACTGAATTTGCAGTAATGACCTTTCAATCTACAGCGACAAATTATGTGATATAATTGCAAATTTTGTTGTCATTTTATCTGTGGAGATCATTTCGTCAATTTCATCTGACAATTTACTCTATTAAATTGTTTATAGTTTCTACAACGAGAACTAAGTTGCTTATGAAATTTTTCATATCGAGTTAAATAAATTATGCAAATGTTTAAAAACAAGGCTTACCGAGTTTTTAAACATTTGAAAATTTATTTAACAAGATGTGAGAAATTTCATGATCAATGTGTTTAAGTTGTAGAAAATGTTTCTCTAATGACATTATTTAAAACACCAAGGATTATATTCAGAGTAGATTTGAAAGGAAATTTCACGCGAGACGAGAAATATTTTTATCGCTAGTTTGCTTGATTTTCAATTGTTCCTGAGTGACGATAATTCTATTATCACTGCACTGCGCTGATATGAACATATTATCGTCTATCTCTATGGAACGTTAGCAACAGCGTATTAATATCACTTGACGTTTCGTGAAAAAAATAATCCCGTGAAAGAAAGCTCTATAATTAACTGATAAACTGTGGACACAGGATAAGTATCGCACGCCCCTGCATCACCTTTATTTGCACATTGATCTACTGCAGCAGCAATAAAAATAAAATATAATCTTTAATTGTGTTTACAATTTCCTTGGGAAAAATGATGTGATCATTCATGCATGACTAAGAAACCAGGGCCACCATCTGGGCGTGGAATCAGTATGTACTCCCCAAGACACAACTGCATGTCAAATATCAAGTGTCTAGGACTACTGGTATAGGGTGTACAAACTGCTTGCTAAAAACTTAATGTGATCGTTCATGCGTGACTAAGGGGCAAGGGCCACCATTCGGGCATGGAATCGGTATGTACTTCCCAAGACGTATCTTCATATCAAATATCAAGTGCCTAGGACTACTGGTAAAGGCTGTACAAACTACTTGCTTAAAACTTAATGTGATCGTTCATGCGTGACTAAGGGGCTAGGGCCATCATCCGGGTGTGAAATCGGTATGTACTCTCCAAGACACAACTGCATGTCAAATATCAAGTGCCTAGGACTACTGGTATAGGCTGTACAAACTGCTTGCTAAAAACTTAATATGATTGTTCATGCATGACTAAGGGGCCAGGGCCACAATCTAAGTAGGGATTTGAGTTGTACCCATAATAATGCAACTGCACATCAAATACTATGGACCTACAACTAACATTGTTAATTCACAATAGTTTGGAATTGTTGCCGCCGCCGCAAACGCTATCCCTAAGTCTCGCTTCCGCGACTTTTCGTCGCGGGCGAGACAAAAATTATACGTTTAACCTAAAAATATTTCAGTAAAAATAGAAACAGATACCTGGTATATATCAATAACAGAATTAGTGATAAAAACACTATTAGTAATTTGTTTTGCTCGGATGGATTTCTCAGCTCGTATTGCATCTCGTGCTATCGCACTCAATGCAATACCAGCTGAGAATTCCATACTTGCAAAACAAATAACTAATAGTATATAATTATCATTATCATTGTCAGGCGTTGGTTAAATTTCCTAGAAATAAGAGAAAAGTTTTCATTTTATAGATGTTTCCCATCAAAAATGGCCATCATACAAACAGTATTGCCGACGTTTCCCCAACAATATTTTACCTTTACTGAAGCATTATGTATATCTAAACAAAAACTGATTCGTTGATGGAATGCAGTCATGGGTTCCCGGGTCATATAAATATCACTGATTTCTTTTGACTGTACATAACCTTTCTCGTGGTCTATTGTGGCTTCTATCACACCATCTCTTATTGCCTGAAATGATCATATACAGTATAACATGATTTTTTTACACAAACAGAAATTTGGCAATCTCAACACACTTATGCTGACAGAAATCACGCACAACACAAATCTCAAACTGGACAACTTTGATATCATAATTTGCATGTACATGTACATGCCACAGAGTTCAATATTACCCAAACTTGGATCCATGTAACTTCACAATACTATGGATTGTACTTTTCTATATATAATAAAATATTGTATAATTAAAACATAGGTAATCAACGATTACAAAGTTCGCCTCGTTAGGGGATATGGACACAGAAACTCAATTTGGCCAGGGTGCTCATTTACCATCCCTTATGCATGTATACAAAGGCTAGATGATCTTACCATGTACAGTAACCGAGACCTGTATTCGGACATAAACAGAAAAGTGACCTAATTTTGTCTGGTTGCTGACCTACCCCCAAAGATGCATGCACATGCAAGGTTAGATGATCCTACCAGATAATAAAGAGAGGCCGAACACTGGTAAACAACCAATCTACTATTGTCAACTGGATACCATGAATTACATGTCATAAGAATTTGGACAGGCCATTCAACTATGCAGTCCCCAAACATATATTCAGCTAAGGGCACTTAAGTTCAGCTATCTCTTACAGCAACTGCTTTCTGTTTCATTTGTAAGTTATAGCCAGCATAGTAACTTGCCATTTTTTTAGTCACAGAATTGTACTTTGATGTAATGAACAATTTTGGACTGTCAATACTGGAAATAGGCTCAATACCAAAAAAATTCATAACTACAACTTAAACTATTTTGTATTATGTCTAGTAACTAAATATCAAAGTTATTATGCAGATAGCAATTTTGACAACTTTTGTCATTGCTAGACTGACGAGCCTGTCTAAATCCGTGGAATCTAACAGATATAGAGACAGATATAGACAACCAACCGAAAAACAATTGTATTTTTTGATTTCATTGGTTTGCATACAAAACGCTTTTTAATTGGTTGTTCTATATTCAAAGTAATTTCTAGAGGAAACCCTTCATTACTTCCATTCGTATCAAAGGTAAACAACTGGCATCGTTTCAAGTGAAAGGCCTAACAGAAAGTTAAAAAAAAGAAGCAATTAGATTAAAATACTTTGTAATTAATAAGTTTATTTAAATAGGGTTACTGTTTTTGTTTCATTTGAAATTGGTTGTCTTGTTTGTTTTGACTTTGTCACATCATACAGTGGAATTTCCACTTTTTTCGATTTGTCTTCATCTGTCCCTTGAGCGTAACAGAGCAAGGCGTAGTGAGCCAGGGGGCAGCTCTAGTCAGTCTATTGTCATCAGAAGCTAATTGTATACCCTACTATGTACCTTGCTATCACACTGCCAATCTTACCTTAGCTACAATATATTCAGCATCTTCAGGGCTGTCTAACATTAGTTTCTGTGATATATCCATCAATGATATTTTAGAATAAGACAAGTTTATCATGCGCACACCAGTCTTTATCACATTGTGTCGTAAACGAATAATTAATGTGTATGTGTTTTCTGCCTGAAACTTTGAGCCAAATTTGGCCAGCACCTCATTGAATCTAGCTAAATTCCCTATTCTGACAGCTACAAAAAAATAAATATAAACATTAAAAGTCTTTAAAAATATCTTGCAACTGTTTGTTTGCTTGTTTATATACTTTTTAAGTTAAAAGGAGCATCTGTGTATTGTAATATAATTTTTGTACTCTTGACTGACAAATAGACTGCTGATCTGTTAGGTAAATTTATAAGTGTATTAGTTTTAAAATTTTCATTCATAAATGTTTTGCAAGTTTATACAGTAAAATTTGTGCAGCTATGCAGATGTCACCTTGGATTCTGCTGTTCACCATACAAATTGAGCCTGTACAGTTCACCTGACAAGATGTTCCTAAGCCACACCTTTGCTGATGACTGTATTGGCAGGGATGTTTTTTTTTATTTGACGGATCGGAATGAAATGAGCAATCTTTGTTAAGGTCCCTAAATACATTATTTCTATAAAGTTTGGTTGAATTACTTCAGTGGTTTCAGCAGAGAAGATGAAAATGAGATTTTTCCAAACGGGTTCAATCTTAAACCTAAGTTCTGCACTGACAGCCATGTTTTTAATCTGATTGGAATGAATATCTAAAGGCTCAGAGACTGACCCTGTATCGCTCACCTGACAAAATGCTTCTATGCCATGCATGACCAAAAATGATGTTTTTTTTTTTACAAATGGGGTCTACTGTTAAGCTATGTTCTCCATTGGCACCTGTGTTTTTGTCTGATCCTATAATAATGAGTTATCTTTGCAAAGGCTATATATACATCATTCCAATACAGTTTAGTAAAATTTGCTTGAATAGTTTCAGAGAAGAAGTTGAAAAGGCTGATTTTTCTCATAGGCTCCATTGTAAAACTATGTTATGCGCTGGCTGCCATGTTTTTTGTCAGATCAGAATAAAATGAGCAATTTTTGTA
>MJUU01063981.1:76953-87631 GCA_002080025.1 Modiolus philippinarum
TCAGATCAGAATAAAATGAGCAATTTTTGTAAAGCACCTTCCTTACTTAAACCCTGTGAAGTTTGATTGAATTTGCTTCAGTGGTTTCAGAGAAGATGAAAATGTGATTTTCCCATAGGTCTTCTAAGTTTACTATGTTTTGCACTGGTGGCCCTGTTTTTTGTCTGATTGGAACAAAATGGGCAATCTTTGTAAAGGTCCTATAGTACATCATTACAGTTTCTATTTTTGGAAAGGGGTACTCCTAAAGCTAAAGCTGCACTTGTATTCAATCCCCATAGGAAGTATTCTACCCACAATTGGATACCTTTTCCTTTTATTTCACTTTTTCTGCTATGTATAATACAATGAAAATTTAACCACTGAAAAAAGTGCACAGATGCAAATACATGGCAAAAGCTGACCCTTCCACTGATTAAATAATTCAATATTAAAACAGGAAATATTATGATAGGAACATTATATTACCTTTTGTTCAAACAAAACTGCAAAAGGCATGCACTACAAAGCAAAAGTTACTACAGCCTTTGAACATGCAAGCATTACCACTTATTCCTTTGCAGTTTTTCTTTGAGATCTTTCATGTGAGTTTACTGCTAATGGCATTGGAAGTTTCATACGAAAATAAGTTGTATCATCTTGGCATAATTTAAGATTTTGTCTCTTCTCTCATACTCAATATCCTTCAATTTTTTATCAAAATTTCTTAATAAACAGCTGCGCCAAGTCGCATGATACGGCTGTCGTCACCCCTTCAAAACTTTAGGTGATTTAGGTAAAGGATTCTCAATTTAGAAGCACCTATAACTGCCTAATTAAGCTTGATACCTCTTTAACAAATCAATCTGCAAAGTTTAAAGTGAGCTGATCAAAGTACTTACATGTAAGAGTGCGACATGTAAAAAATTGCCTTAAATTTGACAAACAAAGTCCTATAACTCATTCAAGAAAAATCAAAATTTCGCAAAAAAGAACATATGATTGTGAGGCCATCATACCCAATACATCTACAAAGTTTGAAGTGAATTGGCCAAAGGATTGTCAAGTTGGAGGGCGACATGTAAAAAATTGCCTTAAAATTGACGAATAAAGTCCCATAACTCATGTAAGAAAACTCGAAATTTCAAGAAAAAGTATACAGATCGGGAGGCCATCATACCAAATACCTCTACAAAGTTTGATGTGAATTGGCAAAAGGATTGTTGAGTTAGAGCGCGACATGTAAAAAATTGCCTAAAAATTGACAAATAAAGTCCCATAACTCTTGTAAGAAAACTCGAATTTTCACAAAAAGTATACAGATCCTGTGACCATCATACCAAATACATGTACATCTACAAAGTTTGAAGTGAATTGGCCAAAGGATTGTTGAGTTAGAGCGTGACATGTAAAAAATTGCCTTGAAATTGACGAATAAAGTCCCATAACCCTTGTAAGAAAAATCGAAATTTCATAAAAAAGTACACAGATCGTGAGGCCATCATACCAAATATTTCTACAAAGTTTGAAGTGAATCGGCCAAGTTAAAGCGCGACATATGAAACGGACAGACAGACAGACGGACGGACAATCTGACATCGGTATACCATAATACTTCCGTCATTAGACGGGCCTATAAAAACCCAGCAACTTTGTCTAAATTGGTATAGTCATGGGATTTGTAAAACAATTTAACTCAGATTGGCCTAAAGTATTTACCTTGAGTTAACTGGAAATATGGAGCTAAGGTTTTTCTCATTGAAGGTTGCCTGAATAAATGCCTATCTGGTATGTCCCCTAAAAGTAATTCTACAGTTATAGCTAGTTTGTTGACCTGGAATAAAAAAAAAATACACAAATAAGGTTATTTTTACTAGAAGTAAAAAAAATAGAGCAAACTAGAAAATGATATAAGTCACCACTCAAAGATATGTATATAGTAAAATATAACTCACTTCAATCAAGCATAATACACGTTTTAAATTCAGAGTGTCTCAATTGCTGCCAGGTACACATGTACTGTTTGTTTAAATCTCACAGCACCATATGTAGTTTTTAAGGATTGTGAATGTTTCTGATTTAAAGCCCATTTGTACATTTTGTACATTTGTTTGTTTAAATCCCACAGCACTATGTGTAGGAGCTTTTCTTAAGGTTTGTAAAGTTTGTAAAAGTTACTGATTAAAAGCCCATGTATACATGTACTCACTGTTTGTGTAAATCCCACAGCACCATGTGTAGGAGCTTTCCTTAAGGCCTTTAAGGCAGGCTATGTATACATGTATTCACTGTTTCTTTAAATCTCATAGGTCTCTGTGTAGGAGCTTTTCTAAAGGCTTGTATAGACTATGTATACATGTACTAACTGTTTGTTTAAATCCCACAGCTCCATGGCTAGGAGCTTTTCTAAAGGCTTGTATAGACTATGCACATATATACACAACGTTTGTTTAAATCCCACAGCTCCATGGGTAGGAGCTTTTCTAAAGACTTGTATAGACTATGCACATATATACATGTACTCAATGCTTGTTTAAATCCCACAGCTCCATGGCTAGGAGCTTTTCTAAAGGCTTGTATAGACTATGTATACATGTACTCACTGTTTGTTTAAATCCCACAGCTCTATGGGTAGGAGCTTTTCTTAAGGCTTGTATAGACTATGTATACATGTACTCACTGTTTGTTTAAATCCCACAGCTCCATGGGTAGGAGCTTTTCTTAAGGCTTGTATAGACTATGTATACATGTACTCAATGTTTGTTTAAATCTCATAGGTCTGTGTGTAGAAGCTTTTCTAAAGGCTTGTATAGACTATGTATACATGTACTCACTGTTTGTTTCAATCCCACAGCACCATGTGTAGGAGCTTTTCTTAAGGCCTTTAAGGTAGGCCATATATACATGTACTCACTGTTTGTTTTAAAAATCCTACAGCTCCACGTGAAGGCTTGTAAAAGTTTCTGGTTTAAAGTCCATGTAAAAATGTACTCACTGTTTGTTTGAATCCCACAGCTCCATGGGTAGGAGCTTTTCTTAAGGCTTGTAAAAGATGTTTATGGGCGTCTGAATACTCTAATTGTGCTGCTTTTATTCTACCTGAAAACAAAAGTATCATATTCAGTCAACTGTACTACAAACATAGACAGACTTTGAATATTAGACCACAGTTAACATACACAGTAAAGATGAACTTTATAATTTCAGGCTATATGAAATTTATTCTCTGGTAATCAGATACTGCTGTGTTCTGAAATGTGTTCGTTGTTAGTCTGGGAAATAAACTGACACTGTCTTGAATGTATAAATTTCAAAATATGGTGCCAGCTGACTTCTCAAGCAACTGCATAAACAGTGCAATAGTATGAGCTATTCAGAGTTTAAGGTTTCGGCAGATTAAATGTGTTCAAGATAGCTCAATCTTCAGGAGGCCATTAAATGCTTACTTTGAAGAATGAAATTATACTTGTATTTCAAGAGATGATCACTTTTCATAGTTGTTTTTTTTATATCTTTAATGAAGATTGCTTAATTAAATTTGAATTCTTTTCTCTCTAGAGGCCAATCAGGCCAAGTAAAAGCAAAATCATTCCGATTTCATTCAATATCTATTATGTTGTTGTCTATTACCAATATTAGATGAATGGATAATATTTTTATTTTCCTCTATTTCAGGTAGAAAAAAGAAATGGTGCATTACATGATACCCCGCCATGTTTCACAAAATTTCTAAGTTAAAAGAAGCATAACTCCAGAACTATGTGTACCGCTGAACCCAAAATTATACTTGGCCTGTGTTTTGTTTGTGGTAAACAATTTACATACCAAGTTTGAAGACAGTATGTTATTTCATTTCAGAAGTTATGCGTACAAAACCCTAAAATTTGCAAAATTTCAAAGATTAAAGGGGCATAAATCCAGAACCCAATGGACCTCTGAACCCAAAATCGAATTTGACCCGAGTTTTGTGGTAAAAAACTTAAATACCAAGTTTGAAGATTTTGTGTTATTTCGTTCACAATTCATCAGTCGGAAACCTTCGGGACAAATGGATGGACACTCGACTGAGGGTATCACATATTACCTCGCCACTTCGTGTGACAGGGTATAATCATAGGTAATCAATGATTGAAAAGTTCGCCTCGTTATGGCACATTGTTGCAGCAACCAAATTTTGCCTGGATGCTGACATACTATCAAAATTGCATGCATATGCAAGGTTACCTGAACTAACAAGAGCTGTCGCTGAATGGTAGCCAAATATACCCCCGCTCATTGAACTCTGGATCAAAATGGTAAGTGCAAATTTAAGTTGGTGTGGACACAGTATAGGTGTGGACACAGTACAAGTGTGGACACAATACAAGAATGGACACAATACAAGTATGGACACAATGACATAATCTTCAAGAAAGAATTTTTCACAAGTATTCCAATGAAAATACTCTGTCTAAATCAGACAAATATGAATTTTTTTTAGCCTATTTGACATTTTACACAAAAATCATAAGCATTAGAGAAATTTCATTACAACACTTTGAAAACAACTTTTCAAGAGGATTACAATGACCAAAGTGTGTCTCTCCAACAGTTTGACTTCACAATATCTATGCTTAAAAATTTTTCTTGGATAAAAAAGATAATTGCAAGAGAAATCAACGACAGTCAAAGTCGAATTATCTCCCCTTCCTGATGCAGGGATGGGGTAATTGTAATGTGTAATTGTAATGTGTGATTGTAATTAATTGTAATTAATTTCAAATTTTGATGTAATTAGAAGTAATGTGTAATTGACAAGAATTTGAATTACATGTAATTGTAATTTAATTAATTACTTAAATACCAAAAAAGGTGTGTACCGTAATTACTCGAATTTTTCGACACTCAGATTCACCACTTTTTGGGGATTTTGAAAAAACGTCGAAAAATATGATTTTTTTTATATTTTCAGGGCAGATTTCAACAGAAATCGGCGATCGGCACTTATGTCATCAGTCCCAATGGTTGCCGGTAACAGTTACCTAATTATGAATGCCTGTTACATCTTTTTAATAAAACTATGCAGTATTTGTGTTGTTTTTATTATTTAAATAAAGCTTTTCAGACTTATTATTGTTTTATTATTAAATAAAACTTATTCAACAACACGTTGTTTACATTTTACCTGGACTGAATCACGTGATCAAGGTGGTCTGATTTTCTCTCATTGGACTCGTGTATTGCCATTATTTTGATCAGATAATTTTAATAAAACCCATTTAATCACAATGCAATTAGCTTTTACTAAGATGTCATAGTAATTTGTACACACAAGCTGTCATAAACATAGGTAATCAACGATTACAGAGTTCGCCTCGTTATGGCACTTTGTCACAGTAACAAAATCTTGACTGGATGTTGACATCGCATTTGCATGCCTAAGCAAGGTTACATGATCCTACCATGTATAGTGACTGAGATCTGAACTTGCCTGAAAACTTGGACATAAATAACTCATGCGTAAAACATAAGTCAAAGTGACCTACTTTTGCCTGGATGCTGATGTACCATCAGGGATGCATGCCTATGCAAGGTTACATGATCCTACCATGTAAAGTGACTGAGATATGAACTTGTCCAAAAACTTGGATGTAAATCAATCAAGCGGAAAATATAGGTCAAAGTGACCTAATTTTGTCTGGATGCTGATCTACCATCAGAGTTATATGCATATGCCAGGTTACATGATCGACCATGTATAGTGACTAAGATCTGAACTCCTCCTAAAACTTGAATGTAAATCAATCAAGCATAAAATATAGGTCAAGGTGTCCTAATTTTGCCTGGATGCTGACCTTCCATCAGAGATGCATGCATATGCAAGGTTACATGATCCTACCATGTATAGTGACTGCGATCTGAACTCGGACGTAAACTTGATGTTAGTCGTTCAAGAGGAAAATATAGGTCAAAGTGACCTAATTTTGCCTGGATGCTGCCCTACCATCAGAGATGCATACATATGCTAGGTTACATGATCCTACCATGTATAGTAGCTAAGATCTGAACTCGGACGTAAACTTGAATGTAAGTTGTTCAAGCGGAAAATATAGGTCAACGTAACCTAATTTTGCCTGGATGCTGACCTACCATCAGAGATGCATACATATGCTAGGTTACATGATCCTACCATGTATAGTGACTGAGATCTGAACTCGGACGTAAACTTGAATGTAAGTCGTTCAAGTGGAAAATATAGGTCAGAGAGACCCAATTTTCTTGGAGGCTGTGAGATAGCCCAAGATGCACCTGCATACAAAGTTTGATGATCCTACCATGCATAGTTGCAGAGATATATGCCCAAATGCGGACGCGGACGTAGACGTAGACATAGACGTAGACGTAGACACGGACGCGGACGAGGACGCCGGGGGTACTCCAATAGTCCCCCTCAACTTCGTTGAGGCGAACTAAAAAGGTCATCACTTTGTTGTGTATCGATCCAGAACAAACAATGATTTCCGGTATCTATTTTTAACAAAAATGTGTTTACAGGGGTACAATACGGGGAAATCAATAAAAATTGCAAAGAAAACAGAAGTGGAGTTGATTATTAATTAAAAAAAAAAAACAAGTATAGTAATAGAAGACATGAATTCACTTTGATAGCAATTTATTTAATTGACAACTTAACTTGGGCTTGGGACACTTGTTTTGACAACAGCTTGTCATATTGTTTTATTGTAATATCATCTATCCCATATCCATTCCTAATTGAGGCCCTGAATTATAATTAAAGGTGACACTTTACTCAAGTGCCAGCGTGGGTAATACCTTAAATGGCCGCCAATCACGTGACTATCACCTGACACTGACCATTAAGTCACTTTTAATGTACTTTATAACAATGGAAAATTAAAAATCCTATTTTTATACAAATTTTATTTAATAATTTCAGTTTATTCATTAAGCAAATGCTTTGAAATTCCTTATTTATTTCTTTTTTAAATACAGGAAGTGACCTTCATTTATCTCCCTTTGAACAAGGAAGTAAACAAACCATTCATGTCTGGAACGATCTTTTTCAAATAAAACATGTGAAAAATATTTTATTGAATATATAAGGTAACGAACTGATAATATTAACAAAGAAAACGATGTTTGTACATCCTGAACAGTGTTGTTGAAATAATTATTGTAATTTTCTTTCAAATCAATCTACTTTGATTTTTTTCATCAAACGATTTTTGAAGATGGTCGAAAAATTGAAGATATCAAATTTTTGACTTTTCTGAAAAAATGAAAAGTGTCGAAAATTTTGGCCGTCGAATAAATCGAGACAAGACGGTAATTTCAATTACTTTACCAATGACATATACATGCTAAAAGAGAGTGAATAAAAGGTGGCTACCTCCTTTCTTTTTATGAGTATTCAAGAAAATTTAGATAGTATTATTGTGACTTGACATTACTTTTATACTAGAATAGACACTTTTTCTCTCGTTTCAAATTTGGACATTTTGCAAATTGCTGTTTGCTCTCAAGAGCCTCTGATGCATTTTAAAAATTTATAGAGCAACTTTTGATAATTAATGTTTGAAATATAAATTAAATTTACAAATATTGTTGTATTAACAGTTAAAAATATGTTAATTGTATTTTATTATAAATGCCTACAGCAGTATGGCTTCTAATTAGTTGTTTGTCATATTTACTTTTGTGTCAGTCTTTAACAAGATTTAATTAGTGTCTAGTTAGTGCCCTTAATCATTAAAATCAACCTTTTAAATACACGTACATTTTCCAATTATGTGAATGGTCTGTTGATATGCTAAAACTATCTGCTGAGCTTTCATAAGCATTTTTCTCACACGTTCAAGTACTGTGAAAATACTTTTATTCGTGGACATCAATTTTTGTGGTTTTCATTAAAATCACTATTTCGTGGGCACCTAAATTCGTGGTTTAGAATTTTCTGTATTAAAAGTCTAGGAAAACGCATTTCGTTGGGAAATTAATTTTGTGGTCTTGACGAAACACGAAATCCACGAAAATTGGAACCCCACGAACAATAGTACTTTCACAGTAACAGTTTTATATGAACACATTCAAGTAACAGTTATATATGAAAGTTAGACACAAGTCAGCTTCCTGCAAATTAAATTGCCAAATCAGTTAATAAAATAGTAGAAAGAATAGATCCAACTTATGGGTAGGTTTAGACTAGAAGATTATACATTTGAACATTTGTTGTATATAAAGTTTATTAGTATTCACATCAGTCAACTTTTTTGACTGTTTATTTATTTTCCAACAATAGGTATGCAATGCTTCTTTCATGGCCCTTAGAGTAATTTTCATTTGTTAAAATGATAAATAACTCGTCAAAATAAATGATTAAAAAATGTTGGCTTAAAATGTAATTTAATTAATTACATTCCAAAATCCCTGTAATCGTAATTTAATTGAGCATTTTGGGCAAGTAATTGTAATTCAATTAAATACTTTCCAATGTAATTGACCCCATCCCTGTCCTGATTTCAAACAATAATCATATTCCTTCATGCACATCTACATATAGTGTTTTTCCTTTGTGTAAAATTTCATCAAAATCCTTCAAGTGGTTTAAGAGAAGTTGCGCTTACGAGGTAACCAAACATAGGAAATCAATGAAAAGTCAAAGTCAAATTATGTTTCCTTCCTGGTTTCGGACAATAATTATACTCCTTCATGCACATCTCCATATAGTGTCCTTCCTTTGTGTCAAGTTTCATCAAAATCCTTTAAGTGGTTTAAGAGGAGTTGTGCTTACGAGAAGTATGGACAGACTGACTGACAGACAGACGGACAGACAGGGCGATTCCTATATACCCCCAAACTTTGTTTGCAGGGGTATAACAATGAACAGTTATTGAGCTATAAACTCGGATGTATACATTAATGCAAGTCATTCATGTTTAAGAGACCTAATTTTGTCTGAATGCCGAGCTACCATCACAAATGCATGCACATGCAAGATGATCCTACCACATACAGTACTTGAGATCTTATCCCTGACATGAACTTGAATGTAAGTCACTCAAGCGGAAAATGGTTTCAAAGTGACCCAATTTTGTCTGGATGCTGACCTACCATCAGAGATGCATGCATGTGCAAGGTTAGATGATTGTACCATGTACAGTGACCGAGATCTGAACTCGACGTAAACCTGAATGTAAGTCAGTCAAGCAGAAAATGCAGGTCAAAGTGATCAAATTTTGCCTGGATGCTGACTTACCATCAGAGATGCATGCATGTGCATGGTAAGATGATCCTATCATGTACAGTGACCGAGATCTGAACTCGGAAGTATACTGGAATGTAATTCAGTCAAGCGGAAAATGAAGGTCAAAGTGACCTAATTTTGCCTGGATACTGACCTACCATCAGAGATGCATGCATGTGCAAGGTTAGATGATCCTACCATGTACAGTGACAGAGATCTGAACTCGGACATAAACTCAAATGCAAGTCAGTCAAGCAGAAAATGTAGGTCAAGGTGACCTAATTTTGCCTGAATGCTGACCTACCATCAGAGATGCATGCATGTGCAAGGTTAGATGATCCTATCATGTACAGTGACTGAAATCTGAACTCGGACATAAACTTGAATGTAAGTCAGTCAAGCGGAAAATGTAGGTCAAAGTGACCTAATTTTGCCTGGGTGCTGACCTACCATCAGAGATGCATGCACATGCAGTTAGATGATCATACTACATATAGTTACTGAGTGAGATATGAACTTGGATGTAAATTTAAATGCAAGCCACTCAAGCGGAAAATATAGGTCAGAGATACCCAATTTTCTTTGAGGCTGTGAGTGAACCCAAGATGAACCTTTGTTGAGGCAAACTAAAAATGTTATCAATTTTAAAGAAAAGTGTCAAAATAGTAAAACTAGCATGCCAAGGCAGGAAAAACAAGGAAATATGATAATCAAGTTTTTTTGGATTATAGAATGAATTTTTTTTTGGACAAAAGTATATATGACTGTGGCAAAGCCACAAAAGAGGTATCCCATGAACCCCAATTTCCTAAAAATAAATGGTGTAGGACAATAATTATACCGGCATTGAAATATGTGTGGAGGCTTATTTTTTTTACTAGATTGTAAACAGCGAAACACACACAAAAATATCTAGCTATAAGAACATCAAGAATGAAGGAAAATAACTGATACTAAGTAACCTCAATAAAATAAATATTTAGCCCATTTATTATTAGAGGCAGTGTCTGGGAAGGTTGATTTTACTAACCTAGTAGATAAAATAAATATCTAGCCCATTCATTATTAGAGGCAGTGTCTGGGAAGGTTGATTTTACTCACCTAGATAAAATAAATATCTAGCCCATTTATTATTAGAGGCAGTGTCTGGGAAGGTTGATTTTACTCACCTAGGTAAAATAAATATCTAGCCCATTCATTATTAGAAGCAGTGTCTGGGAAGGTTGATTTTACTCACCTAGGTAAAATAAATATCTAGCCCATTCATTATTAGAGGCAGTGTCTGGGAAGGTTGATTTTACTCACCTAGATAAAATAAATATCTAGCCCATTCATTATTAGAGGCAGTGTCTAGGAAGGTTGATTTTACTCACCTAGATAAAATAAATATCTAGCCCATTCATTATTAGAGGCAGTGTCTGGGAAGGTTGATTTTACTCACCTAGATAAAATAAA
>MJUU01063981.1:97815-112177 GCA_002080025.1 Modiolus philippinarum
GGTGATAAGTAAGCATGTGACCAAGTTTGGTTTTGATCCTATGTAGTATACTCAAGTTATCATCCGGAAACCAAAATTTTATTGAAATTTTAGTCTATTTTTAGCAACTGTGACCTTGACCTTTGGGGTACCAACCTGGAAATCGATAGGATTCTGTCTTGGGTGATAAGTAAGCATGTGACCAAGTTTGGTTTTGATCCGATGCAGGATACTCAAGTTATCATCCGGAAACCAAAAAGATGGACTTACGGACGGACGTACGGATCAGGGTAAACCTTAATGCCCCCGACCGCCTAGCGGCAGGTGCATAAAAATATTTTCCCTACCTACCTACCCACACCTAGCTGAGTAGAGTCGGGTTTGGGGAAACAAACAATAATTTAATTTTGGCCTTATTTCATATTTGTTCAGGTAAAATAATCTCATGACTCGATTACATTGAGCCTTAGAATGAAAAGTAAAATCTTTGCTTAAAACTTGAGTTATGTGTTGCCCTAATTATAAGGTCTTCTCTGATAAATGGACAAACTGTCCAGTACTTTGATACAATATTCCTTTCATGTACACATACTTGTATAAACACATGCCTTTCTTGTGTATCATATTAAGGCAATGAAGCCGAAAAGGAGTAGTCAGTCTTTTTAAGATTAGCTACATGTATAAACAACTTGGTACAAACAACTGTACTTTCACTGAATTTTTTCATCATAAATTAGAAGAAAACAAGCTTATTTTGTTGGATATCATATATATAATTTAGTTTACTAAAGTGTTTTTTCTTGTTTGTTTATGTTTTACTGTATTTTAAATTTAGAAAGTAAAGGCACTAATGCATCAGAATTGAAGAGAGACTAAAGTTTATAGCATGAAGCCTCACTTATCGAGATCATCTTTGGCACAAATTGGTTAAGGCACTCAGTGCCATCGGATCTCATGGTCAGGGGTTTCATCATATTCATGTTATTTCTGAACAAGTATATTTTTCTCTTAAATGTCAAGTTAAACTAATGTTGCTTGAAAAATTCAACATTCAAGTTTTTGAGACAGACTTAAACACCTAGGTTTACCATTATTACAATGCAGAAGACTATGAGCAGATTACACCAAGATAGTGAATAAAGTCAAAAAGGTTAACTTTGACTTATTTCCTGTTCAGCAAAACAAAACAAAAATACTGCCATAAAAATAAGCGAAAATATAGCTGCTCAAAATGTGTAGTGGGCAACTGGAATTTGTTGTTGAGGCCAAAAACATCAACATTTTTAAGAGGGAACTCAATAAGCACTGGACATGCTGGAAAGATTTTGCTATAAAATTTACTCCCAACTCCTACGGACCTTAAGGGGGTTCGCTACTTTATTTCAAAATTAATAGGATTTCAAATAAACATGATTTTTTTGTTAGAAAATGAAATAAGAAGTAATTTAAGTGAAAAAAGTTGGTAGGTTAATGATCTTATTTTTGAGATAAATGTGATTGAAAATTTGTAGGGAAACTGACCTCCTCTGATTTTTCATAGGATTAGCATTAGCAGTGTTTGTCCATGAATGAATGTGTCAGAATAAATAGAATTTAATGGAATTTTGACAAAATGCTCAAAAAGTTGTATAAATTCAAATTATGGGAGAAAATAAGGGGGTCATTGGGCAAAAAATTATAATAGCAACCCGAGGATTCCGAAAATCTGACTGAAATCCCAAAACATGAGGAGCAAACCTCCTTAAGCAGGTATAGTAATCAAAACGTAGTGATTGATCAGAGTCAGAGAAAAAAATATCCCTGAACCTACCCCCTTTCAAATAACAATGCATCTAAAGATGATCATTCTGTAAGGACCTATAACTAATGCACATAAGAAAGGTAGCAAGATATGTTAGAGTTACAAGGTATATTGGTCTGTCAACTAGTGCAGCTTATAGACCATTTTCCTATTTCATTTTATGAATGAACTGCTCCGGTTGACCTGGGGTCAATCGGAGCAAATTGCGTCATTGAACATTGTGACGTTGAAAAATCTATATTGTGACGTCAAAATTTTACGGGAAAATTCACCAACTGGTAACGCGTCTATTGTAACACGGTCTTTACAGTAAAATTATGTGCAAGACAAACTGCTAGACCCCCCCCCTTTTTTTCTGCTGGTGCTTGGATCACAAAGCCTGATTTCCAGAATCAAATACACATCGAACAAGCATTAAAAAATGCAAGGTAACCTTCCAGTGTTAACAAATCTGGGTCTTTCTTGGGCTCTTCAGCCTCAACTTCCTCCATAGCTACATCCTCAATTTTCGGATCAGTCTTTTTGTTTTTTCCAGGACTTGGCGTCTCTTTCATCTCCACATCGGTATTTTTCACCATTTTTTGCGTAATTTTTGTTACAACTATACCATCTATGTTTTCTAAATATGAAATATCAATCAGTTTTATAAGTGTCAAGTCTCAAAAAGGGAATGAAAGGGTCAAGTTTTCTTCATACAACCCGGCATGATCTGCAAAATGTGAAACTATGGCGGATCACAGTTCCGCGGAAAATATTGAAAATTCGTTTTATGTGAAAATAAAACTTTAAGGCCTTTTAAATTGAAATTTCGGTCAGCTAATTTTTTTGTTGTCAATTTTAATTGTCTTAAACACAATGAAAAGTGATATTTTTACATCTGAAGGTGGATAGCAGTTACGCTCCCTGCAGTGATTATTAGTTCATTTCGGCGGGAAATTTAAAAAAAATCAGGTTGCACTATTCTCAAGGTTCACTTTTATTGCACCAAAAGTCCCCGTTCCTTCTTCTGTGTTAAATTCCTGTCTGTAAATTGTGACTATGCGGATATTTCTAATTGTTTCTGGTACAACCGCTAGAATTTACCAAAGACTCTTTGGTAAATATTCTAGCGGTTTGTACCAAAATTAGACGGATGCCGGAGGGGCCCGGGTCGAACCTGTTTTGGAGCTCGGGAATTCGGGTTTCTATAATTTAAGCCCGGAATTTCGGGAAATAAATTTGAAATAAATGCACAAAAAATCGGGATTTCATCAGTTTTTTTGTAGTTCGGGATTTCATGGATTTAGTAAAGTAAACATCGATCGGATTTCGCGGAGGATGAGACCCCCTCCGACCCGACCCTTTCATTGATATACATAATTGAATTCGGAGTAGATTCCGACTCAAAACAACCTTTTTTTAAAACTGATAGATCAGTCTGTAGCCATTTCATTTCATCAGGATATACCTAACCTGAAGTTTTAAAAAAGAAGATAAAATAACAAATTTTGGTCTTGGTCTTTTAAAATTCTTGTTTTACATGCAGCTTAGTACTTTTGTAAGCCAGAATTAAGCTGTTTTAGCTATTTCATATGTGTAATTTAAAACTTCATTTGTAACAGAACATATATTTATAATATAAATTCCAAAGAAAAAAATGTTTGGTCATTTTTACATTTTCCTCTCCCCCTTTCAGTTTTCCTCTAAGTTTGGAAAAAATAAATCGACCCCATTCCCCCATTCCTACAGAGGAGAAATTTGGAACAGGGTAATCCCCCGAAAAGAAAACGGTCATGATACGTGAACAAATTGTTGTTTTTTATGCTTAAATCTCCCACTTTAATTTTAATGTGATTATACAAGTTTTTTTCTAATCCTCCGTATTTTCTAAAATTGTTTTAGTATATAAATTGCTTTCAAATAGATCTAATATTGAAGAAACGAGACAGATTTATTTTTGACTATGATTTTTTATCAGGTTATAAATTCCAACTGATACGGCTTTCCGTCTGTTCTTGAGGGTCCTCATGGGGGGATCCTAGGAATCAAATAATCATTAAATTTTTACCTTGGTAATCAATAAATTTTGGCTTAGTAATAAAAAAATATATAAAAATGCAAGCTAATAATCAAATAATCATTAAATAAATGATCTCGTAATCAAATAACCATTAAAAATACACTGATAATCAGGTAATCAAGAAACCCATGATGGGCCTCCCACATTCATGACGTTGTTTTTAGCAATAGCTGACCAATATAGGTCAAATAGACATACGCACGTAGAAATAATTACCGTATATATGCCTTCATTAGAAGCATCTGCTTATTGAGACGTTGAATACTGAGTTATATTCTGCTGAAGTGAAATATCCAGGTAAATCCTGCAATTTGATTGGTTACCTTGACAGGGGATATGAGACCGTATCCCCGTGGTAGCAAAATCACAATTTTCAAAAGCTTTAAACAGAAAAATTATGGCACTTCTAGCAGAATATAAAAGTTATTCGGGCTTCACAGGGGATACGGGTTCATATTCCCTGNCCACTTGAGGGTCCTCATGGGGGGATCCTAGGAATCAAATAATCATTAAATTTTTGCCTTGGTTATCAAATTATTATTAAATTTTTACCTTGGTAATCAATAAATTTTTGGCTTAGTAATCAAAAAATATATAAAAATGCAAGCTAATAATCAAATAATCATTAAATAAATGCTCTCGTAATCAAATAACCATTAAAAATACACTGATAATCAGGTAATCAAGAAACCCATGATGGGCCTCCCACGTTCACGACGTTGTTTTTAGCAATAGCTGACCAATATAGGTCAAATAGACATACGCACGTAGAAATAATTACCGTATATATGCCTTCATTTGAAGCATCTGCTTATTGAGACGTTGAATACTGAGTTGTATCTGGGATTACAATTTATGAGTGAATTTTGTTTGTTTGTTTTTTATTTATTTTGAGGCCAGTAAGACTGTTCACGATCGGATGTACCTTTATATTTTTTACTTAACAATTCGTTTTTGTAGAAAAAGCATAATGAATATCCGATGATGACACTAGAGAAAATTGGAAAATATGATCAACGATTGATTGATTGATTGATGTGGGGTTTAACGTCACTTTCAGCAGTATTTCAGCTATCTCATCATGGCCAGTGTTAGTGGTAGAGGAAGCCGGAGTGCCCGGAGAGAACCACCAACCTTGGGCAGGTAACTGACATACCTTATCACTTACGATTGTAAGTATAGTGCACCTTTTTTGTAACTGCTTTGTAACTATCACCACTGGGAACTAACACCGCAGTGGTGAAAGACTACAGTGGTTGTATGGATAGTAGAACTACCTTAACCACTCGGCCACCAAGGCCCCTATGATCAACAAAGGAAAAATACTGGACTGATCCAGTACTAGGATTATTACTGCTGGATCGTGAAATATCTCGACTCTTGGGCTAACAAGTCTCTGAGCACGGTCATGAGTTGTTATTCTCCTGCATGTGTTTCTGACACATTCCCTACAGGTCATTCTAGATGACCAGATGGAATATTGGGCCCAAAACTGTCGGCTAGGGTACCGTCTTGGGGGTTGTAGAAAAAAAGGCAGTACCAAAATGTTGGAGATTGCGTCGCAAGAAAACGAGATTATCACCGAACTTTCATTCATAAGTACGGGGATAATAATTGAGTTACCAAAACAGTACTTCTGTAAAGACCGACGAATGCATGACGATGGACATAAAATTTTTAGTGGAGCTTATAGTTCACAGAATGCCGTTTATTTGGCCCACGCGTTTAGCCTACAACATGACTCATATGCGGTCTGAATAAGGAAACAATTTCTGCAAATTGATAAAACACATCACAAATATTATCATAAAATAGAGAAGAATATAATTAGCAGAAAGATGCACAAAATTATGAACAGAGCTCATCGTTGAAGGCCTCATAGGGACTTCTACATGAAGAACTACAATAAAGGCGTTGCTTCATTGCTTGGTATTATCATGTAATTGTATGGACTTCGTCTCATGTGCATTTACTCCAACATAAGAGTTAAGATCGATTGTGCCCCATCTGCACATGCCACGGACACTCCTTCATATACACGCCTACACCAGGTGCCGAGAAGCAATCCAACGGCATATCTGCATAGCCTAAAATAAATAATGACACTTACGAAGGACGGCTTGGCTGACATTTCCAAACTCAGAGAGGATGACTTCATCTGCAAAGATGCCTTTCAGGGAAAGGTACAGACACAGAACAACTAGGCATCAAATTAAGGGATAGTCTACGGGATATTTAAGGTGGTAGTAATTCATGGAAAGTTTATCAAAAACAGAATACCTTAACTCTGGAAGACAGACAAGTAGAATCAGAAAAAGGTCCCTTGCAAGGAATTGTAGGAGCTTGAGGTCAAATCAAAACAAGAGTGACGATCAAATGAACACACTCACTGAGATTTCCCATGCCAAAGTTACTCTCTGTAACCTGAAATGAAGAGATTTGTAGATTTTTGCTAGATTCTTCTTCTTAGCGACTCACCCGACGTCATATGTACAAGACAACCACCTGTTGCACAAAAGCAAGGTATGTAGGGAACCGACAGGTATGGTTGGCACAGCACCCAAGCCGGCCAAGGAAGACCCCCACCCTTGGTATAACTCTTCAATAACACTGCTCACGGAAAACACGCTTAGGGCAATTAAATCGACTTTATCAAATCGGTTATAGATCTTCATGGTATTCTCATACATCTGGATTTGAGTGATAAGCTCTTTTCTATATTACATGATTAGACATAAAGGATATGGAGTAAATGGTGATGTATGCAACATTAATATCAGATACCTCATTATCCATTTATCAATGGATCATGCTGAGCACGGGACTGGAAGATTACCCTGGCTTTTGAAATGACGCTGCTGTCGAAAACCCCTCAAAGCGCACAAACATAATGTTGACAGAACGGTTTTGAACACGGTGGAAATGACTCACATTTCTGTACATTTCTGTATTCCTATTTGGTATAGGAAAAGATAAGACATATTTTGTTAAAAACCACACTGAGTCAAACAATAAATTCAGTGAAAATGACGTGATAAAGATGCTTGAATTTTTGATCGACAACATTTTTGTTCGCGTTTTTCAACAGACAATAGGGATTCCTATGGGAACAAATTATGCACCATTTTTAGCTGACTAGTTTTCCTTTTTTTCGTATGAAGCAAAGTTTTTACAATGGCTAATACAACAGAAAAAAAAACAAAAAAAACAAAAAACAAAAAACAACTAGCATTCAGCTTCAGATATAAAGACAATGTACTTTCTCTTAATAACCCAAGATTTAAAGAATATTAACATCGCCTACCCTAGTGAACTTGAAATTAAAGAGACAACTGAAACACCCAATTCTGCTTCATACCTTGACTTTTTGTTATACATGGCCGTCTGAAATCTAGGCTATATGATAAACGTGATAATTTTGACTTTCCATTTATGAACTTTCCTTCTCTTTGCAGCAATATACCTACTTCCCAAGCATATGGTGTGTATATTTCACAATTAATTCGTTACTATAGAGCGTGCAGTTCATGAAGTGACTTTGTGGAGAAAGCAAAAGCACTGTCACAAAAACTGCCGAGTCAGGGATATGTTCAGCCGTTCTTACTTTCGTCCCTTCAGAAATTCTATGGCCGTCACCATGCACGACATCATAGATAGATATGAAATGTCAGAATGACATATGAAAACTGACATTTTTAGCTAGATTCACGTCTTCCCGGATTAGACATTAACGGTTTTGACTTACCCTAGATTGACCCACTGACAGCGTGAAGGGTGCTGTATACAGAGCAGGACATGCTTACCCTTCCGGAGCACCTGATGTCTAGTGCTCTGTATTTTTTTTTTGAGAGTTCACAGTGTCAGTGCTTTAGTTTTTTTGTGTTGTATATGTAGTGGTTGTGTGTTTTGTGGGCATGTAGTGTCTTTTTGTCTTCCGTCTTCTGGTGTTCTTGCTTTCGCATTGTCTCTGGACTTTGATTCATGTAATCTTGTGCTTTTTTCCTTCGGTATTCTACTGCCGTTGTATTGCTAACCAGGCTAGCATGGATAAGATTAGTTAGAAAATGACAATTCTGCCACAAAGCCATTTTCAAGCAGAAATCCTGCATAAAATCCCGATCCCCCGGCCCCGGGATGCAAATAGGTCTTGAGCGAGTATTTTCTGCTGAAAAGTGCTGGAAGGCAAGAAACATCCAAAATAGATTAAAAAATTTCGAAACCCAATAAATCATGAATTCCGAATCTTCTCAAAAGACTCTCCAGAACTTCCGACTGCTAGGTTCCTTGAGGGAAGAGAGCGACGTCGAAGTGAGAAAGAGGGCACAGGCTCAAAGGGAGGCCAGACGCGAGCCGATTCTGAGGTGGTGCGACCTACCTTGGAAAATATTCCAAGTGATGGGGGGTCAAGGAGACGAAAAGCCAGTATGTGGACGGCATGATTCTGACACTGGACAGGAAAGGGGTATAAACCAAGGTCTGGGCGTGCAGCAGGATGGTCCGGGAAATGCAGCGGATACCGTGGAAAAAGTGTCACCTGCTCAAGATTGATAATTATGGGATGAAAAAGTCAAAGAAGAGTGGGCACGACTACTTCGATTTTGAAGTGGTGATTTGAGGAGGCGTGGGGAGAATCCTTTCTGATGGGGACATCGGAAAAGATATTTTGAGGCTTGGGTCAGCGAGGGCTTCGGGAATGTTTGGCTAGATCTTCGCTGAAAGGGGACGAGGGCTGGCGCAAGCGATCCTTTCCATCGTAATAATTCTTCAGACAGACGACAAGCGCACCATCTTCACCTGGGAGTTGAGATTGATAGGATCTGGCAAAGCGGAGAGTATCGCGGTGCTTTTTCTTCTTGGCGATTCGCTTAGCAATCAGTGAGAGGACTAGGGTGGTCGTCGTACTCAGGCAAGCGAGGGATCCAAGGGGGAGGGACGCCGCGGCGACGACCCCGGTCAAAGCCGATCGCATGGTGCCGCTGGTTAGCAATAGACTGCTGATGGACGTCGCAGCTTGGACGATCGAAACTACCTTATCCAGTCGATCAAGATGCGGAGCATGCGGGCATACCTCTGGACCTCGGAATCCAGGAAATCCTCGAATCTGGCATCTACTTCGTCGGTCATTTATCTAAGGGGTCTAGAGAAGCATGCAAAGGAGGGGACGTTCTTGAAGGGGCTATTGGGGCCTAGGATCAATCCGGAGCCGTCGTAGAGCTTACCATCGCGCTTCAGATATAAACCGTCACCCTGGGCGGTCTTCGGAAGTCGGGCTGGGGAGAGATAAAAGCCCTTTCCGTGAAGCTTCATGCAGCAAATTTGCATACTCTTCTTGAGGTATAAGCCAGACCCCAATGCCTTATTGACGGCGACGCCACCAAGACCGCTCAAGACTCCCACTCCCATGGCTGGAAGGACGGTCTTGGCCACCATTGGGGGGCTCTCATTGCCAGACCGGCTAGCATGGGGAGGAATCCACCCTCTTTCTGCATATTTTTCTTCAGCTGATTGGTGCTCATCTCCAAGATCATTCCTCCTTCGCCGGCACGCTTGAGCTTATTGATCTTCTGGATCTGTCGATTCGTGAGCAGCAACGTATCATTGCCTGAGACTGATGCTCACGGGGCATGGCTTGAGCTTGGCTGCGAGTCTGAGTTTATCTTTCTGACTTGAGCTCAGGTTCAAACCATACTCGGAATACGTCATTTATTTATATCTCGCGAAGGTGGAAGCGCATGGTCAAGTGCTCGCCGCGGAGATCGATGGGTAGACCAACCTGATCGGTGATATGCGTCTCCATGGAGTTGATGGTATTCACGGTCACCGGAAGATAGATCAGATTCTTGGGATTCTGGACGATCTTCATTCCGGGAGAGACGTTTGGGAAAAAGTAGGGATGGCATGTTCACAGATATACTGTAACCGGTTATTCGGAAAACCTTTCGACCGATTAACCGGTTAACCGCTGTTTGATGAAATATAGAATGTTTTCCAGATATAATATGAATAAATAATTTAAGTCGTTTCTCTGTTTCGTGATGTACATCGAAATAGGGATACAAAGAAAAAATTATATAAGCTAGCCATTAGATACTTTCCAATCGTCACCTCAGGAAAATGCTCCTGTGATATTCTACTTTTTTTCTTGGTTTATATAATTATTTAACCTTTCAATCCATAAATATTTGTTCTTTCGTTTTTTTAAACTGTACAAATGGGGATATATAGTGGAATTACAAATCTTCTTGATGTAACTTATGGTTTACTTTATTTTGTGTAGAGGCATGTCCAGTGCTCGACCCCGGTGCTCAACCCACAGGACATTATTATTGTTTGCATTATCATAAGTAATACATGTTCATAAATTTAATAATTCTAGCATGGTATACATTCTGTTATGACAGAACATTATAATTAAACAGTAATTTGCTAATTTATGTAAAGTCTATAATTTCTATAGGCAGATAATTAGCAAATTAAGTTTATTAGACTGTGATAGGACTGAAAATTTAAAAGAAATTATAAAATAAACCGTTATATAAACAACTTGCCAATTAATTGGTCTTTGATATATATCCAATCAATTAAAGAAATAAAAATACCGATGTCTGATTATACACAGTATGACAGTATACAACTGCATTAAATTTTGACGCCGAGTACTCGAATACCGATTTTATTAACCGGTTACAACCTATTCGACCGATTAACCGAGTAACCGGTTACTCGTTGCCATCCCTAGGAAAAAGCTATAGATGCTGCACGCCGTCGGCGTAGCTTCCACTGATGACATCGCTATTCACCAGGATGCTATTGACGTTGATGATATTCACGATGCTCTCACTCTCGAAATATCCATTGGTCTTGGGATCGTAGATATAGGTCTCATCGTTGAATCCCAGGACGGTCCGGATGCTATTGGGGACGTCGAAATTTACTTGGTAGTGCTCACGTAGGATGAGGACGGCTATCAGAGTCGCTCGGTTGGCCCCGATTATGATCTTGGCCATTTTGACGCATACGTCTCTGGATCTCGGCATTGATATCATCGATATCGTAGGATCCGACCTTCAGGGCAAAGGAGGCACGATGACCCACGGCAGGATATCTCTGGGAATTCAAAGTGACCCAGATATCATTCACACGGCAGTGATCGAAGATGGCGGGGTTTTCTTCTTGATCGTTACTCTTATCGGTCTGGAAGGCGACGATCACCCATCGTGGTCTTTCGGGACTGCTTCGGGTGGAGAGGCGCCAGGTGAATTCACTGCTTTCGGGGACACCGATCGAATCGCACTGCCTCATGCGGAAGCCGATATCAAGCTTCACATTGCTCTCGATGGTCTTATAGAGCCACAGCTTCTGGTCGTCGGAGGACATCACGTGGGAGACGAACCATGAGAGATATTGCTGAGGACGATCTTGCCGGGGTCGTTGATATTGGTAGCATCCCGGAAGATGGCGTCATTATCCGATGTGCGGAGAGAGTGAGCTTATGCTTGAATCCGTAGACCATTGGTGATGACGTAGGCCTTGCGCGCGGCAAATCCCAGATTCGCGGCAGCGGCCTCTGCGGAGGTATCCTTGACCCATAGCTGGTTAAGGCCTTGGGACTTGGAGAAATCGTCGGGATACGTGAGAAGGACCAGCATGGTGGTGGCGACCCCGGGATCGTTCAAATGCTCGATCGTTTGCCCGGAAAGCTTGTAGGCGATGGATTTGAAGAGGTACATCATCGCATTATTGATAAGAGAGATGAGATTGGCATCGGCAAAGGCCGATCCATCAACCTTCTGGAGCCTTCCTTCCAGCAAGAGGTAGCTATGGGATGGATGGAGGAAGAGATCCTGCGACTCGATACTGAGGCGGATCTCGGTGCCAGAGCTATTCAGCTGCGTCCCGGTAATGGGATGGTATTCATTGAATTCGTACTCCTGGATACTTTCGTCGAAGACTAGGTCTTCACGGAGATTCATCATCTCGGCCATTTTTCTACAGGAATGCACGCGTGCGATGCCTGCGCCTGCGATGAGATTATGGATATTCCCCTCGTGCTTGGAAAGGATGGCGGCGGCTTTCGGTGGAAGCTTGGGCTTGGGTTTGGAAGGGATCTTGCTCACCATATGATCCACGGCTTTGGTGGCGCCCTTCTCCACGTCCTTGATGGCTGCATTGGTGGCGGCGGTGGCAGCCTTTTTTCCTAAGGTCTTGACGGCGGCAGAAGTGAAAATTCGCCCGATCAGATTCTTCACGTTATCTAAAATTCCCCGAACCCCGACCGCATATTTTCGGCGATATCCGTGCTTCGTGACTAGCATAGTTTATTTAAGGATATTACGATGAAGGCGCTTATACCTGGCATTATCGATATATTTTCCACTTCGGAGGGCGTCGAGGATAGTTACGATCTCATTGCGGACGCCGGTATTCCCAGCTTGAAAGCCTCGGCGCATAAATCTAAGCGCTCGGTCAGCTGCGTCGGGTCTGATGAAAGGAAGAGCAGCCCACTCCTTTTCTTATCCTCATCATATATATGGGATACGATGGCCTTCCACTTGAAGCTGCGGTTGGACTTGGGGGTCACGGAGAGGGCGCTATTAATCTGGTAGATCGCATAGGTTTTCTTCAGGATATCGCCGTAAGCCCCCAGATCGTCTATTTCGAAATCCTCGGGCCTCTTCATCACCATGAGTTCCCAGAGCCCAGGGGTCCCCTTATATCGCGGGCCATTGACCAGGAGATCGATCGTCGCCGTCGAAGGTGACCGCAGCATTTCCGATGAAAATTCCACCATTCTCCGATCTCAGCCCAAAAGTATAATCTGCCTGATTGGTCATGCTCATCTGAAGATAGTGCTGCGCCCGGGGTCCTAGGATGGTGCCGGGATCCTCTTTGATCGGAAGTGGATCTGCAAAGCCTGTAGGAGGGGACAAGGCAGGGATTGGGGGAGGGAGCGGCAGATTCTTGGTGATCTCAAAGGCAGCTTTCTCCTGGGCCCCAACCACGGGCTTGAAGAATCTGCCGAGGTCTCGACTCACCCCCAGCTTATCCAAGCGATCCTTCAGCTGACTCGCCCTGATATTCTGCTTCACATCGTGCAGCGATTTGGCAAGAGCATCGCACTGCTCCTTGCTCGTGATCTTGATGAAGCTCATTAATATATAGGTGCCTACGATCATGGCTTTTCGGATACCCTGGGAGCATCCAAAAAGGCAGACGACCTCACCACCATTTGCCGTACTTATTGACCCAGAGGATGGCCTCTGAGCGTGAGAGGATTATGGGAGGAAAGTTCTCGAAGAAGATTGGGGGAATGATTAGGGAAGCGTTTGGCGATTGAGGGGCGTTTGTAGGGGCGCTTGGCGATTGAAGGGCGTTTGGCGATTGAGGGGCGTTTGGCGAAGCGTTTGGCGATTGAAGGGCGTTCGGGGTAGCGTTCGGAGGGGCGTTTGGAGGGGCGTTTTGAGGGGCGTTCGGGGAAGCGTTTGGAGGAGCGTTTAGCGATTGAGAGGGCTTCGGATGATGGAGGCGGCAGGTGGTGGATCCTTTTTGGCAGGTCTTCATGCAGATTCTTCCGGTCTTGCACTTGTGCTGGCAGCGAACCTTCAACGATAGGGCGATATGCTTCTTGCACATATCCTTTCCCAGTTGGCAAGGAAGCTGGCATGAATGACCTCTCGTCACTTTTTGACCGCAGGAAGTCAGGGGCGTGACGGGGTATGAGCCATACCAATCCGCACCTCCCACACTCTCCAGCCTCCATCTCCATCTCACGATGCTAACACGGGCATCGGCATTCACCACTCTCCATCAGATCGGCTTGCAGGCGCTTGGAATTGCAAGAACGGCAGAGATCGCCGCCCTTCTCCAGACCTACTCTCGGATCACCCACTCCGCACCAACATCGCACGCGATCCTTGAATTGCGGCAGAATTTTCTCCAAGGGATGATCTGCTCGACGAATTTGGTCAAGAGAAACTTTTTCATCTTGGGTTTCATAATTTACCTGGGACTACGAAGAATTCATCTAATTTGGACCGATATCTACCGGCTTCTCGGGGACTGGTCAGATCGATGGTCACGAATTCATGGGGCTCCGACCAGCATCGGCGGCAGAGGGTCTTGAATTGGTCGAGAGATAGGTCCGTGCAGAAGTCGCGATGGATATGGTCGAGATTTCGATCGTCCTGGCGGAAGAGGCAGATGAAGTTGGCATTCTCCCGGATGGTCTGCCTCGGCAGCTTGAAGTAGCTCTGGCAGAGGAAGAAGCAATCGACGTTATTATGGCGACCGCGCACGTAGTAATCCTCGCACTTATTTTGCTTGCTCAGCATCAAATCGTCGAAAACCATCAGATCAGAGTTCGCGGGGGTCGGGTACGTCACCGTCCTAATGGAAGAAACAGTCCCCCGGGGAAGAGCCTCGACGAAATCTAGCAGCGGATATTCATCCTGCAGGGTGAGAAGCTCGCGGATGGCCTCTTTGGTCAGACCCTTCTCCAGCGCCGCTCGCAAGAGCTGATAGAT
>MJUU01063981.1:121978-133512 GCA_002080025.1 Modiolus philippinarum
CCCCCCCCCTAAATCCGCCACTGACTCTGATGCAAGAGAAATAAAAACGGCACGGTTATCCATATTCTAAAGAAGATACTGTATAATAAAGTTGGATCAAAATATAACTGTCCTACATCGACTACTCATACTGCTACTTACAGAAGCATATAACGACCGAATACATAAACTGCAACAAATACACAGATCTAATTCAACAAAAAATGCTTTTTTATCCTGCTCTTAGGTCGTTCTTAACCGCAAGTCATCAAACGATTCTCACAAATATATATACAGCGACATTTCATACTAGACTAAAGTATAGTCAGTAAGATGCGCTATTCTGGTATGTTCATTTTCTCAGGACCAAGAACAAACATATCAAAACAACCTTCAACAGGCACATTTTATAGGTTTTACTTAAAGGCTCGTCGTACCAACAAAGTCTAAATAAATGGAAGAATTGCTATGTGACATTAAAAATCGGAAAGTCAACGTTATTGCAACTATAAAAGTGAATAAGCAACATGGTATGTAAAGAAACTTCTATAACTCATTTTGGTATTTGAATGAGCTATCTATCCCTAAGATGCTGTATGGTCGCTAGCAGAAATTTATAGAATAGAAAAAATAATTACAACATACTTTGTGTGTTTACTAAAGGTGTTATGTTCAAATATCTTATTTGTAAGAATTCACTGCATACATAAACCCATATGTGTTTGATAATCAATCAGTTGGTGTTCATGTCGGGAGGGTACAATTGTATGGCTATAACTAAGGTGAAAATTTAAATACACTTTCATCGTTTTCTATGTTTGAACAATAAAAGCATCATCATCATATTCATAACACTTGACACGAAAATTGCAATAAAAACTCCTATACCAAAACAAAAACAAAAAAAATAAAAAAATAAATAAAAAATAAATAAATAACAGCAGGACCTCAACTGTCAGCCACTTAATATAGCTAGATTGGTCAAATAAAAGTGATAAAATACAAACATTTCTGTTGCATTGCAATTAACATTGACAACATTTTTTTACGATAACGTAAACCGAGATATTCGATAACAAATTGAACTATTCAACCGGTTTCCCGATGACATCTAAAAATTGATAAAATACAGTTTTTACCCTCAATATCAGTTCTATGTAATATTTTAACGATGTCAAATTATAAGCATTCAAAATCTTATGTAAATGTACGACTTTTAATGATAGCGGTAGTATACAGAAATGGCCATTTAACAAAAACGTGCAAAATGTAACTAATTTCGCCCTTAAGGGGTTACCAAAGCTTATAAATACTTTAAAAGGATTTGATGGCTATCGATTAATGACCTTTATCAATTCTTGCTCATAGAAAACCCTTTTTATAATTACCTGGCAATTTATGACAATCTACTAACCTGTCAAAAATTGGTGCTCATCGAATAGCCGATAACAACCGACATTGCCGATTACGCGTTGACCAGTGTGAACCGTATTCTTGATAAATAATCCATTTTTAATTTGGAAGGGTGAAAGCATATACTGAGAGTTCTCTACTTAGATCGACAGATAGAATTCTGAAACCTGCTTGAATATTCAAACAATCTTGCTACATTACAATCCGAAACCTACGACAGTCGTCAAGCATCTGATCATCGCTTCTCTCCACTTAGAAGATGAGGACGACCAATCGAGGTTTGTAATATCTATTTTAAGCATCAGCACATGTGCCATAGGGGTGTTCGATATGTGCTGACAGGAGAGTCTAGCAAATGCTTCATAAAGAGGACATGACACCGTTGTTAGTTAAATACACAAGACCCCCATCGACACAGGCTGTTTTATAATTCTACAGCCGGCCTTTGACCAATCGGTACACTTTTCTCAGCGTTACACAGTGTGAAGAACTTATTCTGGGTCTCGATGGTGGTGCTGGTTTCAGGTGTGTGCTGACCTTGGTTTCGTATTATTTGATCTGATACTATAAAAGAAAGCCATTGAAAAGTCAACATTTCGGTGAGCATTTCAGCCCTTGTGTAAATACATGTACATGTACATTGTATGTATATAGACATCCTATAATGCTCCCTTTCAACTCATTTCAGGACTATATTCGTGGCAAAAGTTCGGGCATTACTCATCTCTGGCGTTTTTTTTTTTTTTTTTTTTTTTTTTGAGTGAAGGAAGTAACTAACCATCCAGGTATCTTTAAGGCCATGTAAAACAAACCTTTACTATCCACTTCCTTTCTACCCTAAGATTACCATGAGTGGTATTGTCTATAGCAGTTTACGATACAGCTGGTGGTATACTTGATATGGTTGATTTAACCTCAACGTTTCATTACGTGTAGGATAGACAAAAGTCTGCATTTTCCCCTAGCTAAAAACACGCAACAGTGCACACATCCAGACGATCTAATAACAGGCCAATGTCTTTTGGAAGAAACATTGCTGTCAAAATTGTCTTTCCTGTACATGTCAGACACTATTACCTTCCATTTGTAGCCCTTAATAATCTTTTACGGTCGTCGACAGCACAGAGAAACCTTTGGACAATGCACCAGATGCATGCAAGATCTCAACATTTGCATCTCTTACCAGCTCTTTAGTATTTAATGATTTGAGGCGTCATAATAACGCTTTAGAGAAGTTTCTTTCGAATGAATGTTATCATCATGAAATTCAATGGGAAAGTTCCAAGTCGTTATAACGTCGTTTTGTTATCCTTCTGGGTCGACCTTTGCTGGAGATAAGGGTTGATCAATGGATCACGTATCAGAGGAATGTTGAAGGAATGACCTCACTGCACGTTTACCTGACCTTAAAACTTCCGCCTTTTGAGCCTCTACCACAGGCTTGAATACCTTGAAGAGATCTCAGACAAGTATGCTATTGCTGTGAATCAGAGCTTCAAGTTGCAAGCATGAATAACCCACTATTTTTTAACCTTAAACTCCCTAGCAATTGCCTCACAATACTTTAGGTCGTGGATTTTGATATATGTCATTTATTTATTGCATCATACACCGTTTAATGTCTCTAAGGGTTGGAGCGAGCGCTGTTGAACGCCCATACGCAATAAATTTGACTTGGTGCTACAGTTTCCATGCCTGAATTGCTCACTGTTCATTGATCCTTCGAGCCTCCAACTGCTTTAGGTTGGCGATCTTAATAAACGTCATTCATTTGTGGTAATATGCACCGTATAGCGCTTCTATAGTTGGAGAGAGCGATGTTGAACGCCCGTAAGCATTTGAGGTGTCCCGTGGATATGGGGGTAATACCAAATTACCGAAAAAATTTATCAAGAGCCGAAATCCAAAGGAGGAAAACGATAAAGCAGGCGCAAAACCACCACAAACTTGCCAATTGCCATTGGGGATGACTTGGCATCAACCCCCCCTTCTCCATTGCGGTATTGTACGGTAGCAACTAGCAATTGCTATAGAAATGATTATCCATGTACTAAGAAAAAAAAGATTCTTGATTCATAGTTGGGATCGAAACTTCAAATTTTGCCACCAGGGACTTATATCTATTAAAGAATTTTCAAATGATCGTATGAGACGCGTGGGTTGTTTTGAAGCCTCGATTTATAAAGCCGTACGAAGATATAACTGCATATGAGAAAGTATGCATAATTGGTGTTAGCTCTCTTGAAACGAATCAACTGTGAAACATGCACTCCGTAAAAAGGAGAAGTTTGAATATGACTGTCCATGTTAACGAAATTGATGATTTCAAAATTAAAGTTGTCCCTTTTGTCGTAAATTTTTGTACTGAGATGACTCGAGATGTAAGCCCCAGAAAGATGTAGGTGTAGATCAAGCGATTTCTGTTGTTTCCTAATTTTGAATCTCTTGAATCTCAAATTCTTGAAGATATATAGCAAATAATTCTTTATATCATAAATATATTTATAAGTGGGACTGAAGGATCTAGCATTTTTAATATTACTAGCCTAACAAGTCCATAATGAAGAAATTCATACTCGTAGAAGTATGTATAAGAACAGGTCTGAGAGTAGAGTGGAAGAGCAAACATGACAATAAGAAGACCAAGCATACTACACACCTGATTTTCATCGTAGCATAGTCTTTCTTTCAAACTGACTTTTTAGATATGTAAAACAATTTCTTTTGAATCGACAAAGTCCATTTGAACTACACTTTAGTTTATCATGCACAAGCATGGTATAAATAACAAAATACAGAAGTGACTGTTAATTCATTTTCTGCATATACGCATTTCGACAACTTTAAGAATGGAGCATTCAAATGTTTTCAGAGAATGTATTTGAGAAAATGAACGGGATTTAGATTTTCCAATAAATCTTTCCAATCTTTTAATATCCAGATGTGATTTATTGTTGATGTTCTTCCAATAAACAATTCTTAATTTAATAGCCTTCATTTTATATACCCAGATGAACTCCAAATTTAAGATACCACTGATACACCATCATCGGCATCACACCCGGACCCATATCTCTACATTGCCAACTCTGGACGTCTGAACAAAAATTTACGACACTCGTGATGATTTTGACTTTCCAATTGTGAACTTCCCGTTTTTGAGCAGTAATATTCCCAGATCTAGCGTCTAGCATATAGCGTCTTTATTTTACAACTCATTCGCTATTGCCGCGCCTGTAGTTTGTACAGCGATCTTGTCAACATAGAGAAATTACGGTCTCAAAAACTTATACTAGTACAACAGTCACTGTTGCAATTGTTACTACAGAAGTTTTACCGTCGTAACCATGATTTTGGCAGATCGTTACGATGTTTCTATTTCACAGATGAGAATTGATGTCTTTTGGTAGACCCGGAGTTTATTGCCGGACTGTGACAACACCGGACTTTTCACTGACATTGTGACGGGTATCAAGCGTGGAGCACCTGATGATACCTCATTTTTTGTAGGAGTTCAGACTGCTTTAGCTTCAATGCTTAAGTTGTGTGTCGTTCTTGTTAATTTTTGTTTATTTGTTTTTTCATTGTAATGCTGTCTGGAATCCCCCCTTATTCATTTTTGCTTGGGTATTCAGCTGCCGATGTATTATGTCACTTCGTGCATTGATTGTCTCGCAGTTTGCTTAATGTCTGTCTGTGACTGCCGACAAAATTTTAGTTAGTTACTTAGACAATTCAGTAACTGAATAAGGCGAAGATCCGGCTATGTATTTTTCCTTGGATTCTTGTGTAATTTACGTATCCAATACAGGTAGAGCAGGTCTTGATTCTGATCTTTATTTTGAATTTTTAAAGAAGGCATGCATGATCTTCAACTAATTGAATAAATTGAATCCACCCGGCTGACCTTTGTAAGAACACTGACGGCAATGGATGCCTTCACACTACGCTGTCCGTTAGGCTTTTCGGGGTTTCAAGCGTTTGAGATGTCTCGTGCGTCTGTTCGTCCACATAGCATGGATATGATCACTGCCTATCACTGATTGGTATGTCACTACACTGTGACCGATTTTCATCGAGAGATCCTCATTTGAATGCTGATGATCGACATGGTGTGCTCACGTTTCAGTGTCTCATGTGCGACGGCTGTAATCCAGGTCAATATATGAAGGGTTTCTGCTTTGAAAAAAAAAACACGTTTCCACTTGGGCACTCAAGAATTGTGTTGACAGATCTAAGTGTTCTAAAACATTCAGCTCTCGCTGGATCGACAGGAAAAATGAGACTACGTAGAACTCGTCTTAAATCAATCGATGCTTTCCGTCATTCGTTTGCTTTTGAGTTTGGTTGCCAACACACCATAGAACTAAGACCACACTTGCTTACACAACTGTTCTTTGGTGATCGATGCAATGCTCTTAGAGAAAAGTAAGTGAGAACTTAGAGAAGATGTTAGATTCTCGTTCTGCTTTAAGAGGCAGGTGAAGCTTGGGTTCTCCTGGACCGACTGCCTTCGGCAGCTTGATGTGCTTCTGATAATTTTAAGTAGAAGTGGGCTGGCCAACATTGTTGATGCAACCGCGCTAATAGTAGTCCTTGGACAGGTTCGAGTTGGTGACGTCCGTGCTCATTTATATCCCTTGTTCCAGGCACGGCTCGATACTACTAGATTTCAGCGTTTCCAGCACATCGACCAAGGTTTGGACAAGTATCCTTGATAGATAGCAGCTTGTGAAAATCCTTCGGTCAGTAGCTTGCCAGGTGATGTGACATCCTAACACGTAGAACTGAAAATAGTCGACCCAACCAACTACAACGGAGCTTGTTTAGTAGCCGGATCATGTTGCAAAAGTCCGACTTGTTGATGATGTTGTCTCGGATCGACCGCTGCAGAAAGAGGAAGTGACTTACTTTCGTCGGTTTAGTCTCGTTGTAGACGTCAATAAACATGGAAAAACATACCCAGATATGGAAAAGCATTGTTATCGTTTAGATATCGATATAAACTTAAATGGCCATATTTGGAAATGGTTGATATATCACGTGTCCATATATGGAAAACATGCCCAAATAGCAAAACGCATTGTTATTGTTTGGATATCGATATAAACTTGAATGACCATATTTGGAAATGGGATGGGGCATCACGTGGACATATATGGAAAACGCGTCCAAATATGGTAAACGCTTTATTTGTGCTCGGGAATCGATTAGACCAACATGACTATATTGGAAATGGGTAGGGACATCACGTTGCCATATTTGAAAACGGGGAACTTTAAATTCGATTTAAGTGATAGGAAATACAGAGAGCACAAGAATTAAACGCGGGAGTCTGTTGCATTAGCAAGGGAGACTACTCTATGGTATGGGAGAGGTCAGCGTAGAGCGGGGTATAACTCTCGAAGTGTGGCACCGGGCAACAACGACGTGTTTTAGTTTTTCACATTTTTTTAAATCACAAAAAAAACATCCACACAGACAAAGTGCTTCACATTTTAGTTGTTACAGATTCACCATTTATTGTCGTTTGTGAATGTCTGTCAGTTCGGCCTCCACGGTATCTGGATCCCGGGCAGAGTTCGTTCATCCTGTCATCCATGGCAAAGTTCGAGTATCTGCACTTAAGTGCACACAGTACAGTCCACAGCCGACACCATATTTGGGTTGCACTCGCACATTATTGATCAAGTACCTGGGTCCGTTGGCGACCAACACGTCTCTGAAGCGTCGGTGGTACGTTTTCGGTGCCTGCCGATCGAATCGAAGAATTCTAAGGGTCCGTCCGCAGTGAAGTGGAACACCACCCAGTGTGTGCCTCGTGGGGGGAGGGGGCAGGTGTCGGTGTTGAAAACGAAACCGCGCGATTTGTTCGAGACGTCGACCGAAAGTTCGCCTGCACAAGACACCACCACCGGCTTGCCTTGGTGAAAACCTTCCAATTCATATTACGGTGGGCATCCCGTCTTCTGTGGTTGTGATGGTCGTGGACTTTCTATCTTCTATGGTGGGGTCGGTGATAGCCTTGATGAGGATGGTGATGGTATTTCTCCAAATCCATGTTTATTTCGACGATGCCTCAGCACGGCGTCTCTCCTGAAAAACGGTCGATGGCAAGTAGGACACTTAATCTTCATCGTGAGAGAGGTTCGATTCCTCTTATTACTTTTCTGCTAAAGTGAAGCAAGCAGAACACGCGATCGTCTTTGCAGAGGCACACTCGAAGACGATCGTCTCTCAAGGTGATTTTCAACCCGTGTAAATCGGATTCTGAACTGCCTTCCCCTGTTATCGAGAAAAAGATGTGCATACAGCGAGTCGGCACTATAGGAATAAGAAAAAAACTTACCTAATCTATGGTTCCATCGAGCTATCGATGCGACTGTAATCTTGGTGTTGGTGGTGGTGGCTTTTCGTTTCTGCCAAAGGCACTCCTTTACCACAAGACTTGCCAAACATATGCAGCTTCAAAGCACTTACAAAATCGTCGGTATTACAGGAGACTTAGCAAAGACCACGTGGCCTAAAGTGACCAAAGGCAGCAAGCGGTAGACTAAAAGGACATACTTCTTAATGTTTTACGAGACATTAACCCAAATGAAAATGACAGACTTAACCAAGCGTTTGAGGTGGTCACCGATATAAGCATTTGTGGAAAATCCTTTAACAACGTCAGAGTAGAAGATCATTGTCACGTGACGGGAAGAGACGTTGCGAAAAATGGGTGTATTATCAACTTCATACAAAAAGAAGGATTCCACTGTTTATATTCACAACTTAAGCGGTAACTACTCTCATCTCAACATGGAAACGATAGGGAAAAAGAACGATAAAAAGATTGCTTGCGTACACATCGTCATTTTACTATCACGTAAAGTGTTCTAGATGACATTTCAAAAAACACTTGGTATGACTCCAACATGGTTCGAACACGTGGCAACTCTCTGTTCTGGAAACAAACTTGCTACCCATTGTGCCACAAAGTCCTTGTCGAGATAGTTGTAAAATTATAATCTTAATGCAAAGATGTCCATTTGAGTTGCTGAATATTCCCGTACTGTTCTCACATGTATAGCTGCAATTCCAAAACCACGGGATAAATGTCGCTTAAGCCTTTTTCCCATTTGACACCTGTGAAAGTTTTACTGGATAAATAACAAATGAAATGAAGCTGCTCGTGCCGAAACATCACGGCGGGAAACAATTCGAATGAAGCGGTAATAGAAAAAGATCTATCCTTCAAATCAGTTGATGGGCGGCGGGCGCCGTGGTCATTCTAACCATTCTCAGTCCCACTTTGAATCCAAGCTTTTGAACGAGTCTGGTATAACGGTGGAGTCTCCGACATTTTTTTCGAATACTTTCCGTTCAAGTTCGACCCGAACTATAAGTCTAAATCGAATATTAGTATATAGGTAGTTACAAACTCACATTTGTGGTAGTGCCTAATTGAAGCTCTATTTGGCCAAATTGAAAGGACATGACGTGATGGAACAATATGTGAATTACTTTATAACATTACACATGCACGTGAATTACTTTATAACAGTACGTATGCGCGACTGGAAGTGAGCGTGTATCACCTGTTAGCCGTCATATTAACCGGAAATGACATGTGGAAACAAACGGGTTTTTGTATAGTTACTTGAAAAGCGCACATTTTCGACCGGAAGTCGGGATTTCCCCAGTCGAAACGGCTCGGGCGTGGTAATACGGATATTTTGGTAAGTTGTCGTGTTGTATTTCTGTGGGCGTCTTCTATCAGGTCCGCGTTCCTTATGAGAAGTAATTTTTTTGTTTGTTGATCTGTGAGAGTTGCTTCTGTCGTGTCAGCGTTCGCAAAGGGAGATAAATCTAGCTGGCAAATTTCCTGCGCTTTTTTTATATGTGGAAGTCTTCTATCACGTACGCGTTCATCAAAGGGATGTAACTCTTTAGGAATACCCGTGGTTTTGAGTTGGTAAGCAAATTGTTGGTTGGTTGGTGCCTTCTGATGCGCCCGCGTTCATCATAGGGAGATAACTCTTGCTTATATTGTCCCGCGTTGTGGGAACAGGTATGGACACGTATGAACCTGTCAAAAAAAAAACAGAAAGAAGAAAAATCAACTAACCACAACCCAGAGTTTTGACTAATCACTGTTCTTTTTCCATAAGTAACTAACCAATGATGGTCATCAAGACTATAACTTCGACTATATAAACCTGTGACCGGCTCTTTCGCCGTTCTTATTTAGAATGGCTCTCCCACTTGAAAGGAATCGTGTTTTATTGGTGATCGAGACTCCAGTCGACGATGTCCTGAACATGATAGAACAGATGGTGACAGCAGAAAAATAATTTCTTGTCTGTTTGAATCCGCGTGAAAAACGCTCAGAAGCTTTGCTGCACTTGCTCCAAAAAGACCTGCAGCTGTCGATGCCTTTTGCCATGTTCTGATGTTGGCCGGTAGAGAAAGTGAGGAACGAGGACACAGAAGATATTGAAATATGCTGTTCGGAGCTGTCATCATTTCATTTGGGAGATGAAGTCTACCTTGAAGTCAGCAGCTATGGTGTTATATTAAAGAATGATATACAGACCATCTACTTCCCGGTGTTACGCTGGATAAGCTTGATCATCGACGATTTTGATGACACCGTCCATTTATTAGAGCAGAACAGATATGAGTCGTTCGATAGACATTTTGGTGGAAACGTGTACGTAAAGGCAGAAAGTCCGTCTGACAGTGTGATTGTGGAATTCTGGTACAAAGATATGGGAAGCATACAACTAGATTTTGAACAGTTCGAGAAACTGAAAGACGTAGATAAAATTTTACCAACCTTCCTGCCGGAGCAGAATATTCTCGTTCCTTGTGAATTTGTCCATCCCAACATAGAAGAGGCACTGTACTAAAGCGAATGTACTTCCAATGAACTAGAGATGGATTAAAGAGATCGAGACTAATATTCAAACGGCCCTTTTCAGAGCCAACCACATGTTTCAAAAAAGTGTTTCATGCATGTCTACTTGAATCAATTCACAAATATCTTATGACTTACTAGAATTTTTTTCTTTTTTTTTCCATTTTGGTCTCATCGATTAATGAAAAACGCACACTAGTAGTGTTAGTTTTAGATGTCCGCCATGTATCTTTTGAGTTGCTAAGCAAATTGTTCGTTGGTAGGTCTCGTCTGTCGTCTGTAGCGTCTGCGTTCATAAAGTGAGATAACTCTTGCGTTTTGGAGCATGTATGAATCTTGTCTGTCTGAACAAGTCGTAAAGTAACAAAACATGGATTAAAGGTGCACATCATGTTGACCAATCAGAAAGCAGAAAAATCAACCAATCACAACAAAGAGGTTCGACCAATCAATATTCTTTTTCCATAAGTAACCATTGACGATCATCGAAACAACACAAATTGGACTACATAAACTCATGACCGTCGTTTTCCTTTATCCTTATTAAGAATGGCTAACCCACTTGCCATACATCGTTCTTTGCTGTTGAATGAGATGCTAGTGAAGAGCGTCCTGAACATGATGGAATAATAACACCTTGTGACCATAGAACAAAAAGAAAACATAGAATGTCTAATGAACTTTGAGGAGCAAACAGAAGTCTTGTTGGACTTATTGCAAAAAAAGTGGACCAGCAGAGTTTTGATGTCTTATGTCAATTGTTTACCACCATCCACAGATATGACCTTGTTTCTATACTGAGATAGCCAGCAACAGAAGAGATGTGTTATCCTGTTACATTTCACGTAGGTCAAGTCTACTTGAACGTTATTAACGATTGTTTGCTGCTGAAAAGTGAGTAAGGCTACGTACATTTTCCAGTAATACGATAGATTAATCTGTGGTCAGAAATGTATAACACCAACCAACCAAAAAAAAAACACAAACAAACAAACAAACAAAACAAAAACAACAACAAAAAATCACAAAACAAAACAAGAAACAATTAAAATGCTGGTATACAAGATGGAAAACTAGGAGGAGGTGTAAATGCATGGTGGGCAGTTTGTGTGTAGTACTCTGGTTTAATTGGTGCCATGACGACGACATTGAAGAGCACAAAGGAACCAAAATGGTTGAAATGATCTTTGAACAGTTCAAGAAATTAATGGAGATAGATGATGAATTGCCGATCCTA
>MJUU01063981.1:157790-177638 GCA_002080025.1 Modiolus philippinarum
CCCGTGAGCGTCCGATTGCTGCATGCCAACCTATCTGGTGGGCAAAAGATGTTCCTCACTCAACGACAGATCCAGCGCATCACCAAGCTCGTGCAGAGTGGTAAGGGTGGTATGGTCTTGGAGATGAGCCCGAAGCAGGTGAGTTATTACGTAAAGAAAGGTGGATTTCTCCCCATGCTTGCAGGTCTTGCCTCTGCTGCGCTACCTATGCTAGCCGAAACCGCGCTGCCTGCTTTGGGTGTGGGTGCATTGAGCGGTTTGGGTAGTGCAGCCATTCAAAAAGCCGTGGGATCTGGATTATATCTCGAGAAGGGTGGGACAGTATGCTGCGTGAAACCCCAGGGTCGTGGTCTGCATCTCAGTTCAAGTACTTTGCCCAATACTTACGGTGATGGATTGTACTTGAAGAGTGGAAGTCGGCTCTACGATGGTAGTGGATTGATCCTCGGCCCTAATAGTCCCTTCAAGAGTATCCCCTGCTAGGCATGCTTCTCTAGGGCCCTTAGATAAATGGTCGATGAAGTAGATGGTAGACTTGAGGATTTCCTGGATTCCGAGGTTCAGAAATATGCCCGCATGCTTCGCGACTGGATAAGGTGGTCTCCACTATCCAAGCTGCGGCCTCCATCAGCAGTCTATTGCTTACCAGTGGCACCATGGGGTCGGCTTTGACCGGGATCGGTGCTGTGGTCTCCCTCCCCCTTGGATCCCTCGCTTACCTGAGTGCGACAACCACCCTAGTGCTTTCGCTGATCGCCAAGCGAATCGTCAAGAAGAAGAAGAAGCATCGCGATACTCTCCGCTTGGCTAGATTTTATCAGTCTCAGCTCCCGGGTGAAGATGGTGCGCCTGTCGTCTGCCTCAAAAATTATTACAATGAGAAGGATCAGTTGCGTCAACCTTCTGTCCCCATTAGTGAAGAATTGAATGCGCATGCGCCGTAGGGAGGGTTCTTCCATCCGCACCTCGCTCGGCTACGCCTCGCTCCCCGCTCATTCCCGAACCCTCCAGATCAAAAAAAAAATCCCAATCCGTTTTGGATTGGGAAATTTTGCGTCCTTACCCCTAGCCCTCTGGTATTTTTTTTTACTTCCTCACCATATC
Source organism: Modiolus philippinarum (assembly GCA_002080025.1). Taxonomy (NCBI): domain Eukaryota; kingdom Metazoa; phylum Mollusca; class Bivalvia; order Mytilida; family Modiolidae; genus Modiolus; species Modiolus philippinarum. The sequence goes on from MJUU01063981.1 coordinate 158,895, forward strand.
GTAGGAGAGGTGTTGTCGATTGGATTTCTTGCTCAGCTTGCATCCGGTGTTCCGAACGTAAGCTCCTTGCAAGGGATCCTTTTCTTTGTTGAGCGTGGGGCAGGCCCATACTCTGGTGATTTCTCCTTCTCGATTTTTCAGAGTGAGGATCCTGTTTTTGCCGAATTTTCCATCCACTTCTACCACCTCCAAGATCTTATAGATCACTCCAGTAGGCATATCCTTCCATGTGGTGGATTCCTGATTCTGATCCTTCATCCCTTCCTGGAAGGCATCTTTGCTGATAAAGTCATCATCCTCAACAAGTTTATCGGGGTTGGTGGGATCGAATGAAAAAAACGGTCAGTTCGTTTTTCACCGTAGCCCTTTCAAATTTTTCCCTGTTGTGGGCGACTAGGTTATTCATATAATCTCCCATAGTCTGTTCGGGAGAGGATGGGGGACTGTCACCTCTTACAAAATCAAACATTGGTTTGACACCAAAGTCAGAAGGATTAAATCTTGACATTCTTGTATTTACCCTATGATTAATAGGAATGCCGTCCGTTTGCATTTTGCCCTCGAGGTAGGGATTTTTATGCAGGATTTTGCATGATTGTGGCAGAATCCCCCTTTTGGTACTACTGATAGGTTGCTTCATTGACTCGCTTGATAGGTTTTGACGAAGCCTAAGATGTGAAATCAGTGTTGAAGCACTTGCCTGCTTTGTAGCTAAAGTTGTTACCTTCTTGATGAATGTCGACAGGACAGGCTTCCGGTTGATCAGCCTGTTTATGTGAAAGTAGAGACCACTAACTGTAACTTGGTCCACAGTTTACATTGGTCACAACCTTCTTTGGCCTCCCGTTGCTGGTCGTCTCTTCAACCAAACCTATCGTGTCCGTCAATCGTCGACATTTCGCGCAGAATATTATGTCAATCTATAATGGGCAAAACATGGAAAAATGGAATTGTGCTAGTTACCTTAAATATTTTTTCCCTTGGACTTTTTCTTTGAAGTCCTCTGTTTTATGCTTTAAGTACTGTTTCAAACGTTTTTAGTAGCGTTTAATGTTTATGACCTTCTCAAGAGATCAATAGGGTTGTTTTCTTAATTTTCCATAGGATGTGAATAAGTTTCACTGATTTATGTCCACAGTCAATTATGACAAGACTTTATTTACTTTGCTGTAGTCGTATGATGCTGTGGTTATGAAATCCTTTATTTGACTATAAATTCAAACACGTACTGTAAGAGATAAAAAGAAGCTTTTAGTTACAAAAATATCCAACGAAAAAGGAATAAACGCTAGGTGAGCGATTCAGGCTCCTTTGAGCCTCTAGTTTTATTTGCGTCGATTGTTTTTTGATGACACAAGAAACCAACTGAACATCATCAGTTACTATGCAATGGAAGGTATATTGATAAAACCTGGAAATAAATCTGTGTTGAAATAACGAAAGTTTATTGATGCCAAATTAAAATGAACTACTTTTTCAGTATTATGTTTTGTTGACGTTTACATTTATTTTTGAAATGGCAAAAGCTGAAAATGCCGACCTCATTATACGTCCTTGGCTAACTGAAGATTAAAGTTGGAAGTTAGATTAGAAATAAAGAAATAAAAACATCAATATGAAAAACGTCAACAATACCTTGAAGATATTGGTTTATAAAAGCCTCGTGTGACTATATATGGCTTGGTGGTATAAAAATGTACCTAGCACGAACAGTCTTATTTATATTTATAGTTTTTCATTCCATTTCTATCAACATGTGCACTTTATATTCAATTCTAAAAGAGTTTTAGTAATGAAGTTTTAACAAACGAAAAATGGATCAATAACTGACCTGAAATTATCGGTGCAAGAAAAAAAAAATATACAGCCGCAAATATGCAACTCATTTGGTACCAAACTTGGCAACAATATTCCCTGAGTGGCCCTGAAATAAGGGAACCAAGCTTGTGTCCAACTGAAGCGCATTCAAATTTAAAGTCGTGTCCTCTGAGACCAGTAGGCAAAGTCTGGGACTAATGTACATTATGTTATATTAGTCCCGGGCAAAGTGGAACAATTAGTGTTTTACTAAGATGTTAGCTAGAGTCCAGGTGAGCAATACAGGCTCTTTGTAAATAACAGAACAGAAACCTTATGTCACTAATGACAATATATACTATCCCTGAAACATTTACCTAAAAACATTTTACAATCACCCCAAAATGCCCCCCTAAAAAAAACAAAACAAAAAACAAACAAACAAACAAACAAACAAAAAAAAGATAAAAAAACCCTAAGTCGTCCAGGGAATCAAATGACCATATGTGTATCTAATCAAATTGGGTGTGACACAATTTTTTTCTTTCTTTTGTAACAGGAGGGTCTGGTGTCTGTGCGTCACCATTCCCTCGTGTTAGCTGAAAGGTCTTGACATCGGACGACAGACAGACATATACCATAATGTCGATATCAAGACGGTTCGTTCCTCTGGGACCTGAGTTATGGTAGAAAATGATGCCAAAAGGCGTGAAAGTTACATGTTTTATTTTAAAAAATATTCAAATACAATGTTTAATAGACATGATAGAAATGTGTATGGTTTCCTACGAAAACAATTTTGAAAATGGATCCATAAAAAGAGAACATGTCTCATACTAAATACAGGATAAGTACTGTCCATTACTTCAAGCCAAAATTAGACCATATCTGGTCTTTTCAGATATAGCCAAAGAGATAGGACCATTGAAGTCCAGTGGTCAATTCCGACCTTGAACAAAATTTGAAAACAAAATATATTTCTGAAGTAACATTTCACGGAATATGTATAATTGTTTCTTAAAATTTACATCCACTTTAGAATGTATTAATGTTCCAACATAAAACTGTTACGGTTAAGTTCCTTCGTGTTTTACTAGGTATTTATACAGTATGAACAATTGTTATATCCTTCACTATAGGTGTTAAAATTTCTTCTGTAAATTTCACTGTTTTATTAAAGGGAGTTAGCAATGTCTTAAAACACCACAACCGTTACACTTTAAAAAAAAATCTCATTTCCAAGTTTTTTATTTTTTTACCATTTTCCCATGCAACTTCCCACTTATAGTGTTTTCCCATTTCCCTAAATTTTTGTCACCCCCCCCCCATTTCCCAAAATTGTGGGTCCATTCTCCCCATTTCATGTTGTAAAAATTACTCATGCGTGACAAAATTGATCTCGTGACATACATCCAACCACTGGAACGGACATCACCACAGTCAGCCAATCAAATAATTTGTCACATAAACAATTCGACAGCCGAACATGGCAGACCATAACAAGGGTGGATTTATATCGAAAGCACAGAAAAAATTAACTAGAACTAAAACAAAGGTAAGAAATGTGATTTCTAACAATGAAATGGATGCAACAATTTATTTTTGATCACCCTACCCCTCGCACATGAATGACATGGTGTTATACACAATGAAAATCCGTTTTCTTTCAACAGGTGTCTGCTAGTGTGCGATTTACCCCCTTGTTCAGGTGTGCGTAAAAAGTGTGTCAACTTCCGAAGTAATTCGCCAAATTTACTATTATGTTTGTCTACGGAATTCGAAGCGTGCTTCTTGTATATTTGACATGCACTGATGCCAACAGTTTTGTCACTTAATACCCTTGCATTTGTCAACAGTTGACACGGAAGTCGGTAGTCAGTTATTCAATACGACAAATTTGACAAGTGTTTAAAAAAGATACTGATAGTGTGTACGATTGAAATAAATTATTTACTAAATGACATACCAATCTTATAAATGCATAAGCTTCTTTGTCATGCTAAGCCTCCCTAACCAATAAAATAAGAAATCTATGAGATTTGATCGATGACACTGATATAATAGTATAAGATCTTATAACTGAAAGAGAATTCGAAAATTGTCTGTTTTTTGGATGTTGTGGATATTCTATCCTAGTGTATTAAATCCAAAAGGATAGAATACACTGCCGGGATAAATTCCCTGTTACATATACCCCCTTTCACAACAAAAGAAAAAAGGACAAAAAATTGTAATGGGAATTCTGTATTAAACTACCCATAGACCTATCAATTCAAAACATCTTTAGGCATTGTATTTGAAATTGGTATATTTATAGGTTTTTTAATGAAAAAATGTGAAATTTTTTTTGCCTAGCATGCCTAGCTTCCAAAATCCCGGATCTACCCCTGAGATAAAAAAGAGTGTGTGGCAAAATATGTTATTTCTAATAAGAAAAACACTCGTCAGCTATAAAGTCACCCCTAGAAACTGAATGTGATGTAGAAAAATGGCAGTTTCAAGAGTTTTTTTAAGGAATTTTTCTTACAGATCATAAATAGAAAAGCTTAAAAATTTGACGAAGCTTGGACCCTCGTGTTGGCAGGGTATGTTCTAATGGGGGAGCTCAACTAGATGTTCCTTTACATTGCATACAGTAGTTACAACCAAGCAATTAGATACCAGTATATAAATATGAAAATGTTATTGAAAATCCTCGATCATGATATACATATGTACAAGTGGGACTTTGATTTAAAAAAGATGCAAGCAAAATTATATTTGATCCTTATTACATGAATGATTTAACTGTACCCTAACACCACCTTGAATATGATGATTTTTGGAGTGTTGGTGTTTACCTAAGTACAATGTTATGTCGAAGTACTACATGAGAACATATAATTGTCACTTTATGGTGAATACATGAAAAAATAGACATGTATTTCAATAAAGGGATGGGTAATGGTCAATAAATTGAAACCTTAGGAACATGTCATTGTGACAGTTTTCTGATTAAAGGACTGAATGAATGACCATGACATGTGGTTTTAGGATTTCCTTGTGATAAGAGAGCAACAATTTAAGTTTTATTGGGTTGGCTCAGAAGGATCATCTGATCCTAGATGTTTTTTTCAAGCAATCTTTGAGACTGACTTTTTATTCTCACTTGAAGCAATCCTGTCTTTTATTTTCTCGTCTGTGAAAGAAATTTTGCTTCATTGTATGACATGCCAGCCTGGCATTGTTTTGAAGCCTTCAGCTGTCCTGATAATTTTTTTCACCAAAATTCTGATCCTGGAAATATTTTTCTAAACTCTTTTCAAGCCCCCTCCACCCCACCCCCACCCCGCAAGAAAAAAATCTATCGGTTGCTCCCTAAATTTAAAGTGGAAGCTAAAATGGTCAAGAAACAAAGCACAAATGTATTTTGCCATTTAAATGAAGTTCTGCTTTACCAGGGTTATAAGTAGGGGTTAGTCCAATGGGTTATACAACAACCCGATGGGCCATGTAAAATAATTCAGATGGGGGGGTCTTCCTGAAATTTGTCTGTATAGCTAGTTTATGAGAAGCAGATCAACTGCAGGATATCTTATTGCATTTACTACATCTAGTTGCATATTGTATCTAGGAAAAAATACAATGGTAATATTAGCACTATTGGGCCTTAAAAAAATCTTTGTTTACTGTTTATTGACCATCAATTTCAGATGTGAGTAGGTACATGTAGGTAGGTGGAATTTTTTTCTTGAAAGACTTCAAAAAGGTGTTGCTTTTAAAGAAAATGTGCTAAAAATAAAATAAAAATTTTTTTGTGAAATGTCTGCAAATTTTTTTTGAGTAGATTAGGTTTTCTTTACGAGTAGGTTGATAACAGCAAACAACAATTGTTTAAGGTTGGCCTCATGACTATCTATTTTGAATCTAAAAGTTATGCAGTTTCTAAAATCTTATTTTGAAAAATTATCAAGTTCATTTTAGAACTGAAATATATCCCCAGAAAGTCAACATATATAGTTTACCATACATGTACATGATGAATGCACACATTTTTTGATAAGGTTAAACTGACTTGGCTGCTGAAACGAAAAAAACAACTTCAAATTTAGGACAAAAATAATAACCACAACTCCTAATTTTTACTACCAAAACAAATAGAGCTGACAAGAAATAAAAGAATGTCACCATCTAATGGTAACAAGACTAATATCTGTCAGTTTCTATGTAGGTGTAGTTCATTTCATGAATGACTTAGGGCTATAGTCTGTCGTGCTGATGAACGACTTGTTATGATAAGATAGAACATAGTGTGGAAATTCATAAAAAATACAGTAAACACAAATATCTGAAGGTGTTGGTTTATTGTTAATTATCTTGCGTTAATTATGAAATGAATGTACGTTGTGTAGTAATAATTGTGTACATATTTAATGTTTGATCAAAGCAATATAAGATTTAATGTGGTGTAAGGGGTAAAAAGAACGAATTAATGTCAGCGAAAACAACCTAATCTATAAATGATACACTAAATCTAATGCCAATAAATGCCAGCGAAAACAACCTTATCTACATGTATAAATAATACACTAAATTACACAAGTTACGACACCTATTCAAATTTCATATTTTTGGTATCGTCCAAAATGATTTTGTATCCATATAGACTAGTTATAGATACTGTACACTGCTACATTCTTGACTTGCTGTGCAAAATCTACCGGTAACATGAATACAAATGTCATGCAACATATTACTAATTAGCAGGTTCCTGGGCATCTTTGGGATCATGTATATATTTTGGATTTATCTAGATCTGCCATTCACAACTCCTAATAAGATGTGAAATAGGAAATCCTTTGAAATTTAAATATTGTTAGAAAGATTAAAACTTCATAAATTAGATCTTAATTTGATTTAAAATGGACAAACCTTACACATTTTTGTTTGAATTGTAATTTTATCAATTTGAATGAAGGAATGTCCATGGCCATACCACATGTAAACAGCAGTTGATACTTGTATTAAGGTTATCGAGAACTTGTGTAAACAAAATAGTGTGTACAAACTGATTAATCTTTAAGTAAATTCTTTAAACAGTTATTTAAATGATTTGTTATTTCTCTCTTTGATATTGATATTCATGATTACCTCCCTTGACCAGCCAGTGAATTTCAAAAAATGATATGCTATTTCTTCATATCAAATACCCAGGAGCCTTAGAAATATTTAAAAGGAGGCTATAATTAAGTAATACACAAATGGCATTACAAAACCGAGGGCTCTTCATGGATGTTTCTGAATTACATGAAATAAAATTTTATTTTGTAACTCTGCTTTCCCTACATCCAAATCTATGATACACAGATGAGAAGATGTAACGTGTGCCAAAATGCAAACAAATAATGTTAACACCAAACATGATAAATTTATTGTTTACAACTAGATACTACTTAGAGTGAATATCCAGTGGTAATTAATTTTTTAATTTGATATAGAAAGATCAATGACAGAAAATAAATAACAGAAACTGTAATAATGGGATTTGGGTTTGCAAATGGGGGTGCATATGTAGAGGACTATGATATAGTAAAATTGGCACTTCCTGTATAAATTAAATGAGATTGACAAAAAATATTTTTAGATTGATAGAACACCATCTTTATCAAACTTAACCAAACTTTATTAAGAATTTGCACAAAGAGTTTTAGAAAAAAGAAGGGAAACGGGGAATGTGTCAAAGAGATAATGACCCAAAGGGGAGTAATAACAACTCAAAGCCACCATAAGATCTTCAATGAATGGTGAGAAAACCCCACACCCAACAGCAGGTCGGAGTCGGCTAATCAAGTTCAGCAAAATGAACATCATCCTAGACTCCTATAGACATAAAGTAAACCAACTAGAACAAAGACAAGACACACAAAGAGACTGTTCTTCAGTTACTTTGAATGATCGAGGCATTTTTGGGACAAATTTATGGGCTCCGCTTACGATTTTTGACAAACTATGACTGAGATTTGAATCATTTTACTATATTTCTTGTTTTAAGAACTGTAAAANACGGGGAATGTGTCAAAGAGATAATGACCCAAAGGGGAGTAATAACAACTCAAAGCCACCATAAGATCTTCAATGAACGGTGAGAAAACCCCACACCCAACAGCAGGTCGGAGTCGGCCCCGGAATAAAGAGTAATCAAGTTCAGCAAAATAAACATCATCCTAGACTCCTATAGACATAAAGTAAACCAACTAGAAAAAAGACAAGACGTTCTTCAGTTACTTTGAATGATCGAGGCATTTTTGGGACAAATTTATGGGCTCCGCTTACGATTTTTGACAAACTATGACTGAGATTTGAATCATTTTACTACTAGTATATTTCTTGTTTTAAGAACTGTAAAATGGAGACGAGACTCCATATTGACCCTTTCCTCAATATTGACATTAAGCTGAATATTACAGACAATACTATTGCTAAATTCAAGCCCTTCTGTTGCTTTGATTGACTCTGATAGTTAATTGGCTTATAGATTAAAAGAAGTCTTCATCCAAAAGCAGTTCATTTTTCTGCAGATTGGAATCAAATCTTATTAGTCCATTGATTTTTAGTATTGGAAAAAAAAACCTTATTGATTTATCAATTATTTGTAAACATATGGCACAGTAATATAATTTCCCTGTATAGTTTGATATTACGAATAAATTGACAACTGCTATTGTTACTAAATGACATGGAGATTATCTGTCAAATTATACATATTATGCACATTTGTCATGTTTGTAATAAAAGTTTTTATCAAACTTTTGTCAAAAAATCGAAACCAAAACTGAATCGGATACCACAGGAAATAATTAGTCCAAAATGAAATGCAGTGTAGGGCTTTACATGGGATACCTGGATTCAAGTCATAAGAAAGTTTTTGAACAATTAAAATAAAGATGAAATTTTTTTGCAAATTTTTTCTAAATCATCCATGTTTATTGAGAGTTAAAACCTTAGCCGAATATACTAATTTTTATACCCATCAAGCATAAAATTGCACACCAAAATTACCATTCACAATCAGTAATGTCAGTTGCTTAACTTTTTAGTTGGTTGCTGAGAATGCATATATGCATTTGTGCAGTTATGAAAATAAATATTTCAAGAATTTTTGCTATAAAATCACAAATACACGTAAATCAGCTGACTATACAACTATAAAACTATACCATGAATAATATCAGCTAGTGAGTAAAATAAAACTCAGGATGGGGATATAGTAGTAAAATTTGTCGACGACTTAGGATGAAGTTTTGAACAGTACATGAACATGTAGGCTGACTTTTTGACAAAATGTTAATCTGCAGAAGAAAATACAAATAGTAATGGTTGTCTCCCTTCATTGATGCACTTTACAAATAATTTTTTTGTCACATTTAATATCAGTCATCCTAATTCCTTCTCAGACATAATACATAACAATAACATAAACCAAACATGCTTTACATACTAATTGATATATGTAGGCATACTAAAAAATAGTACAAGCTATAAAGATGATAGATTATAAAATTATTGTAGTGAAAAAATATTTTATTTATTTACCGCAAATATTCTATATTAGTTGAAAGGTAAAAATGTGAATTTTAAGTTCAACAAAACATACTTATGTAATTGGACCGTTAACTTGTTGGGGTTTTATGCCAAGTTAGCAAATGTCATGCATATGCTGTTAAAAAAAGATGAGATTTGACACCCCGATTTATGCAGACCAAGCTGTTGATCCTTTTAAATTTTATTTTGATTTGGTTCACAATTAAAAAATCATCATCACATAGACACTAAGAGCTACGTGTTGGCAACTATCAAAATATCAGCACAAGGACCATAAAAGCTTCTGTTCTGCAGTAAAATGAGACCTAGAAGCTATGCATGTGTAAGCCATTGGCAGATCCAAGGGGGAGTTCCAGGGGTTTGAACCCCCCTCCTTTTTTCGGACAATGTTGCAGAAATTTCCTTTCATTTCCTATTGGACCCCCTCCCTTTCAAATTGCCTGGATCTGTGCCTGTGTAAGCACTTGAAGTTGCAGTACACATGCATTGCATTTGTCATCATATTCTGCACAGAAATCTGATTAAAGGTACAATATAGATAGACGTGCACTGATTCAAAGCAAAGTTGATCGCACAATGAAAAAGTTGTCAGGGATATTGTGGAAAGATCCCCCCCCTTTTCATGGTACGTAACATGTTGATTTTAAAGTGATTGATGATCATGACCTTGAATCAATTTTACACATTAAGAATTTTCTATACAACTATATGGATATTTGATCTAGTTTAAAATTAAGATAAAAGTAATGTCATTGAGAACAGATGCTTATGATAAACAAGAATATGGAATTTTTAAAAAGCCCTACATGGATGAACAATCTCACTGTAATAAAACCAGTGTAACTTTTTGTTATAGTTGAAAATAGCTGGTCCTAAAGTAGTATGTGACCTACAGAATTTTGAAGAACAATTTTTAACATTGGCTCATATATTATAATAATACTGAGGAAAAGGGTAGAAAGGGGGACTTCAAAAAGCAATGCAGACAGACGAATCGAAAAAGTCCAGAGACCTTGCAGGACATTTGGTCAGGCAAATAAGGAAAAGGTGCCAGATCGAAGATAAATTAACAGGACCTACAGTTTCATCGCATACTGTAAAAACAAAAATGTTCATGGAGGATTAAATTTCGTTTATTTCGTGGGTAAGAGTTATCAACGAAATTAAATCCACGCCAATTTAAGACCAGCAATAATAATTAAAGTAAAACATGTGAATTCAACGAAAATTTGTCCACACGAAATAGTTTTTAATATTAAATCCACGAAATTTTATCCCCACAAAAATAAATGATTACACAGTATAGGGAATGTCAATTTTTTACCAGACATTTGGTCCTGGTGGCTGATAATTATTGCCTGACTGACTCAAGATTTGCCTGATTTGTCCTTCGGTCAGGCAGTTTTCAATATGTCTGTGCAGATGTACAATGTAGCTCAAATTGTGACAACTTGACAAAGACAAAACAAGTAAAGAAATGTGAACAAGAACACTGCAAAACTTGAGCACTAGCAGTGTGAAACCCTTAAAACTTGAGGTGTCATCAGGTGCTACAGAACAGAAGCTGGGTAAGGATGATCTGCTCCACACATGGCACCTCTCACACAACTAATGAAAAGTTCAGTTAAAAATGATTATTTTTTTTTCCGAAAAGATGCTGTCATACTGCCATTTATACTAGTATGTAGTTTTGCCCTCAAATAAGGTTAGGATTGAGACTAATAAAGCTTATAAATGTACCCTCTGCATCTACATGTGTCTTAAATGTATGTCTGCATGTATCAGTATGAGAGAAGTGCAAGAGAAATGTTTGTGAGTCAATTGCAGTGAAAATCATTGTTTAAAATTATATGCTCTATATGGGCCCATAACTTTATTCATTCTGCTTCGTATGGAAGCCCCAGTATTTGATTGGTTACGAGTACTTCCGATCCTTTCCGTAACTGTGTTTTATCAATCAGTAAAACTACAGCAGCACACGACTCCTTGACAACGACAAAAGTAAACAAAGACAGCAAAGTAATCTAAACTATCAAATGGTGCATCATCCACAAATTTCATTACGTTATCTGGCATGAAGACTTGCATTCCATTTACGGAATGTAATTATAAGTATTAAATGCAATCTTTTGTACATGTAGTTTTATTGTCTTGAAAAAGGGTGGACCGTAGCACATTTTTCACATGGAGCGCAAGCGCACTTCATTCAAAATGTGCTACGGCCCACCCTTTTACACTCCAATAAAACTACAAATTATTGCATTCAATTCTTAATTAATTGGAAATAAACCATTTACTAATTGTATTAATGTTATTGTTTTTTACCCCTCGAGGTAAAATAATACGTGAATGATCAGCTCGGTGTTTTACACGTAAAACAATGATAAACTGGAGACTCATTGAATTACTTCTAAAATATATATGCCAAAAGTTCATGTACACATATAGCTGATTTTCTGGATACTGTAGGATAATTTTACCTTGCATACATACAATGTATATGCAACATCTTAAACAGGGTAGGAATGAGTCATGACCTAAAAAAGGATTGGTACCCTCATATTTTACAAAAGCAACAATATATAAAGCAAGAATGAGGATGATCTGCATGAAGCTGTCTTTAATCTGGGAAAAATATAAGGAAAATCCATAGATGAATTTTTGAAAAGAATATTTATATGAAAGCCTGGAGAAGTAACTTTTCTGCAGATCTTGTATCATACTGAACTATTTGTTTTCATACCAAACCAAAATTCTATTATCACTGTTCCATAAAGAGCCTTGAAATAGTTTTAAAGATTTAATAAAGGGTGGAGGGGTATTTTGTTTAGGATGAAATTGGATTTGTGTTATTATAGTAAATAATAGTGGTGTCGTTGACCAGAGTTTTATTTAACCATTCTTTTCTGAAATGAAAAGCCGAGAAAAAAGACACTGGTAACGTCTTTTAATATAAATGTGTCAAAAAGCTTCGTTGACCTACGAGCTAAAATTTAAAAAAAAGTAGGAAAAGTTGTGAGTTGTGTTGGGGGGCATTATATAAGTGTTTATATATCAACCATATATCTGTGCAATTTATTCTTAGAACAATGTAGTAAGCAGTTATTCCTTTTATGCAGTCATATTTGGCCTCTGAAAATCATCCAACTTGATGGCAGGGTGTACATGTTCTTGGGGTTGGAACATGCGGCTCCTTTTTCTTGAAATTTTTTTAGATCTGTGTAGAATTAGGCAAAAATCAATACAAATTGTGATTAAAAAATGACTGGAACCTCCCTTATTTCAAAGGCTGGTTCTGCCTGTGTGGGCAGTAATTCTAGCCTCAAAATCCTGCCTGTTTTTGTAAGATGGTAGCTTACATTGTTTGTGAGTACCAATGAAATTTTCCTTCGAATAACTTGGTTTGCACGTATTGCATTTAATATAAAAGTTTCTTTTAAGCACTGGAAATAACAATGCACAGCATGAAAAAAACAAACTGATATTGTAGGAAAGATCTGACCTTCTTATGTTACCAGATAATGATTCTGTCAGATGTCTTGAAAAGTTGATCCCAAGCTACCGAAATTTAGGATCACTCACAGTGCTCTAGAAGTGATATATTGATTTGAACGTAATCTTCATTTGTACATATGTACAAGAAAAAATAATTTATGTATGACTTTGACACCTGAGTTTATGATTACATCAGTACCAGTAAGGAATATTTTGTGTATTATGGTAATAACGTGGTATTTGTGTTACAGATGGACAAATAGCATTTTGTTTAAATAACTTCAAAGAAAATTAAAAGAAAGCCTTTAATAGTCAAATCAACAAATTAAATGTCGACATATTTTGTTACAAATAGAAATGATACTAACATTACTAATGCATGAATAAAACTCTTGAAAAAAATGCTGGAGTAGAATTACTACATGTAGATCCTCAACATTGAAATTGTCAAACTGCATCGTAGATAGGTATTAGATCAATGTTAGGGATCTGGGTTGGTTCCAGGGGATAGATCTTAGAGCTGACAGATTTGGTCCTCAGGTGGAAGATAGAGGCAGTAGGGTAGTGATCAGGTCATATATGGAAAGCCTTGCCTTGTGGAAGCTCCCTGTGCAAAAATCCTTTCATGTTTTGAAAAGATCATTATCTTGAGGCAATCTTGAAGGTTATATTTCCTGGCCTCATAGCTGTCAAGCGGGTCTGGGTTCCCAGAGTGAGATGTGGGATCATGGGGTTTGCCCTACACAATTTTTTTTTTTGAAGACGCAATATGGTACATTCTGAGATCATATACTAGTAGAACAGATTTGAGACAAAATTCTTGTCATAAAAAAAAAGAAAATGAAATTTTGCTTTTATTTCTGTGACCTCAAATGGAAATTCTGTTTTATTTAGTAGATACTAATTAGTATATTTTTTATCGAAAATGAACCATTTGTAGAAAAGAATATACATTTTGTACGAAACAACTCCAAATTTCCTGTTCTTCTTTACCGGTACATGAAAAGATTGTTTCTATATTTAAAGAATATTTTTTCTCAAAAATTCAAAAAGCGTGACATTGAAATGGATGAGCATGAGAGCATGATTTTGGTTGGAAAGTGTGACTCACACGCCCAAAGCATGAGACTTGACAGGTCTTTGCCCTGATGATACCCATATCTCCCCTTTTCCAGTGGCAATCAAAACTGGCTCAAGTTGTCATTTCCACCTTTACAACTATTTCTTTCTATCTTTTTTTGTCCCCCGCTGCAACGCGACGGAGGGACATAGAAATGGTCTGCGTCTGTGTGTCCATGTGTCACGTTTTTTGTGGGCGCAACTCCTCAGAAACTGCTGGTCAGAATTCATTCAAATTTTACATGATTGTTAGTCACCATTAGTACTAGATCATATTGCATCGCCATTTTGATTTGTCAAATTTTGTTGGAGTTATGGGACTTTGATTATTTCCACATTGTTATACAATGGCAAATCTTGTGGACGCAACTCCTCAGAAATCCCTGCTCAGAATTCATTAAAATTTTACAGGATTGTTAGTCACCATTAGTACTAAATCAAATCGGATCGCCATTTTGATTCATCAAATTTTGTTGGAGTAATGGGACTTTGATTATTTCCACGTTGTTATACAATGGAAATCTTGTGGATGCAACTCCTCAGAAACCACTGGTCGGAATTCATTCAAATTTTACAGGATTGTTAGTCACCATTAGTACTAGATCATATCGCATTGCCATTTTGATTTGACAAATTTTACAGGAGTTATGGGACTTTATCGACTTAATGCATGCTACAGCTTAGGAACACTTTGTTGGCGCAACTACTCGGAAACCACTGAACGGATTATGCTGAAATTCTGTTTGAAGATTTTCCACCATATGTACTTGATCATATTATGCTGCCATTTTGAGTTGACAAATTTTACGGGAGTTATGGGACTTTATTGACTTAATGCATACTACAACATAGGAAGACTTTGTGGACACATTTCCTCAAAATCCAATGAAGGGATTTTGCTGAAATTTTGCTTGACTGTTTGCCACCTAATTTACATTTGTAGTTAATCATATCCTGCTGCCATTTTGATTTTGCATAATTTTTCGTGAGTTATGGGACTTCATCGACTTTACTACAGCAGCGGGGGACATAGCTACGCGTAGCAATCTTGTTTTTAATGATTAACTTGGTCTCATCATCAAATATTGGAAAAATATTGCTCACTATTTGTAACTTATCAATCAGTGTGCTCATCAGTGCTCTACAGTATAACCTTCTTAATTAGCCACCTACTGTATAAATATGATTGCTTGTTTCATTATAAAACTCACATGTGACTTAAATTTGAAATCACATGACAATAGCTGCAATGCATTTCACATTAAATATTTATAGTTACATGTACTTCTTGTCTCACATTTTATCTTGAAAAGCGTTACACCAGACAATTTAAATTCTATTTTTGATTGAGGTCTAAATGAAATAATCTATTCAATACACATATTTAATTTCCAATGAGAGAGGTGAAAATTAACTTTTATGTGGTCAATTTTAGAAGGGGAACTTATAGACTGCATACAATTTATTTAGGTGGACACAGCATTTTCCTGATGTAGGATGCTGAAAGGACTACCAGTATCCTTTATATATGCAGATATTTGCATCCCATGAGTTTGAACATTTTGTTTTACCAGTTTAAATTGTAAATATTTTTACATCTCAGAATATAACCTATGGATAAATAAAGTTCGTAACAAAGAAAAAAAGGATCAAGATAACTGAATTAATTTTCCACAGCGTAAATACGGACAACTATATAGAGACATCAAAGTTAATCTCTATACCTTTATACACCTTAATTATGATTAACTTGACATAAAACAAGGCAGATTTGTGTATTAATGTCCTATTTAGGAAAATAAACATTGTATGGACTTGACCCTAATGTTGATGTATCGCTGTAATGTTGTCACCTTTAGGTCGTAACTTACGTTAATTTAGTCAAATTTTTGTAAAACAAATGTAACTTGTTGTAATGACCAGAATGGTCATGACTTTTCAAAATTTTTACATTAAAATAAATATACCTTTATCACATATGCAGCAGCATGGAAATATAGTCTCTAACATTGTTTCCAGTTTATTACGTACATTGTATATTTCTCACATCGAGATAGTTAAAGGAGTAGAGCCAGGAAGGGCCAAAATCGGCCTAATGTCAGATCTTGGCAGTATTTGTGTTTTTTATAGAGGACACTATTATTTGCACAAAAATTACTTCAATCTCCATAATGAACATACTCTGTTGCCATGGCAACGACTTTTTTGTAGTTTGCATCTACATCCTAAATTCTCTTCTTTCCATTTAATTTAACTGTTATAAAACTACATATATCGAATATATTGCTACATACAATGCATTTCAATTGTTTCGAACATAAATGACAAATCTTTATGTTATTGGTTCTCTCGTTGCCATAGTAACTGCTATTTTTTTACCCAAAAAGGTATAGAATGCTTATTAAAGATGTTATTTCATAAATATTTTCTCGCAAAACATGCATGTTGATTGACTAAAAATGGGTAAATGTTTACAAATGATTTAATAGCAAGTTAAGTGGTAGAATTCTTGACGATTGCCATGATGTTGCCATAGCAACGGGCAATCTTGTGCAAAGAAAACAAATTTTTGCATTCAAAATGCTACCAAGTTAAAGAGTTATCTCTTAAATCCAGCATGCCGAATAACCAAAGTGGATCAAAAAGTTTACTAACACTTTGGTCTAGTAAGTCAATTCCGATACAACTATTGCACCGTAACCATAGCAACGGACAATGTTGTGTCAAACCCCTTTGTGTATTCCATGTGTTCTTAAAGCATATACAAAATCATGTGCAAAGGTAGAATAATAATAGAATTGACAGATATGTCAGAAAATTTCACAATTTACTTAAAGTCCAGTTCAAAAACAAATATCATGTCAAGCCACATATTGTTGCCATGAAAATGGAGAAAATTGAGGGAAAGAAGATCTTCAGCTGCATTGTGTTTAATAATCTCCCAAACAATGCCTGCCAACTGAACACAATATGATCAAAAACCTGGACAATACATATAAGTGTAGTGAATTCAATGGCAAACTTGGGATAAACACTGAAAATTTAGTTTTTGAAAATTTTTTGTGGGTAGTGTAAAAATTACAAATTTCATTAATATGTGCTACGGAAATTACCCGCTTCATTTAGAATGACAGTACTGTCCAGCTGCAAACCCCAACATTAATAAAAAGGCGTCAAAATTGCATTATTAGCCAAAGTAAATCAGTTTCAAAGATTAGAAAAATTATTCGAGTACGGGATTTACCAATTTTCGCAGTACATTAAAAGTTGAACAATGAACTTCAAATATCGTCATTATCAGTTTCCATTTTTATTGAGAAACAGTTACAATATTGTCATCAATTATTATACATTTAGTTTTACCTCTACGTTTTGGCTACATTTGCATTTGTTCATGAAAATCATAAAAATATCGAATTTTAAATTCTGCATGAAAATTGTGAAAATCTGGCTTTTATTTGTTAAGTTATCTATATTTTTTTGTTACTTAAAAAAACGATTTTCGTAGGAGCTGGTTTATAGTTAAAGGTATGCTTAAATAAAAATCCAGGTCTGCTAGATGTATTTTGCAGTTTCTAATCCTGTGATACCTATATTGGTTTGATTTGGGTATCTTAGTTTTATAACTGACGTTGCTTAATCTGAACAAGGCCGTATCAATTGATTCTATGTCTGACACTAGTGAACGCATAGATTTATAACAAAAACATCTTTAAAGATTAAAAGTACACGACAAAGAATAAAAGTGACAACAAAAGTCTGAATCGATCAAGGTGAGACCAGTAAGGAAAATCCGTATAACATTCGACAGAATCAGGGAAACACAATCCAACACAGAACATTTTTGGCAAGCCGTCATATTCCTGACTTGGAATGGGCATTTTATAAATACAATTGAGGGTTAAACCAGGTTTAAAGATGCATCAACCTCCCGCTTATATGACGACTAACTATAGCTTCTGGGTGCCCAGACTGTGTTAAAGCCATAATATTGTCAGGGGGCACTACATTATTTCAATACTCCAATTTTTGACAGACCTCGAAAAACAGTACTATTAAAAATACTGCCTTTTAATTTGTAGTGACTCCAGAAATTGATACATGTTATAATCAGCAAGATCATAGAATATTTCTAGATGAATGATGGGGAGCAAAGAACAGTTGAAAAAACATGATTAAGTTGCGTAACAAGCTAGAACGGATCGAATGAAATACGGCCAAATACCGAAAATTCTCTGTTGCGACTATGTACAAAATTAACCAGAACGTTTCAATTCAATTTTATTTTCTAATTTGACATACAACATATGATTTAAATGTATTCATTTTATCCTGTTGGTGATCTGTTAACGGAATAACAAGTTCCCGCACCTTGGAAAATTCATTTCTATTTTATGTGAATTTTTGAAATCCCGGAATTTGAAATCAATAAACAAATGATACATTATTTTAGGCATTTTGTCATGTTGCATCGATCTGAAATACGGCTTAAAGTCCGTATAGCGGAGATTAAATTTAAACCAAACCATCCCCCTTACTTTTCTGGAAACTGATGAGAATGAAAATAAAGTATAAAACCCGAAGAGCTTGGACGATGATAAACAGAATGACAACAAACTTGAGACAAAAATGGGAGACAAAATATACCAGAAATTAGTAGACGGAAAATGCTCGCGGTTTCTGCTCAAAATTTTAGCTTAAGTCGTCAATCCTGCTGGAAATTATACTGTCGCGTGACAAAACCAGTATCGT
>MJUU01063983.1:268-13290 GCA_002080025.1 Modiolus philippinarum
CCCCCCCCCTGTGGGAATTTTAAATGGAATAGCCCAAATATGAACCCGACAAAACTATATTTAAGTTCTTAATACAGTGTAACCTTTATAAACCAAACCC
The DNA here is from genome assembly GCA_002080025.1 of Modiolus philippinarum. Taxonomy (NCBI): domain Eukaryota; kingdom Metazoa; phylum Mollusca; class Bivalvia; order Mytilida; family Modiolidae; genus Modiolus; species Modiolus philippinarum. Next base: position 369 of record MJUU01063983.1, read on the forward strand.
CTTGGGGACTGAAGATTTTGTTTGGTTTACACAGGTTGACACTATATAGAAATTAATGCAAAGGGTATACATAATGTGTTTGGTTAAGATTGGGTCTCGGTTTATCGAGGGTTGTAAGACGATGTATAACTTTGGCTTTTAAAAATGTCTTGTGGATTTTATCTAAATTATTGCAAGTAGATGGTGAATATTCAGTAAACAATATTCAATGTTGTTTTTTTTGCAGTGGAGAAGGAAGTCGACATTCAGACAACAGTGAGGACAGAACTCCATCAGCAATGGCCAGAGCAGTGACAGTTCATCCTGATACCACAAAAGTCATGTACTTTGCATAGTGCCACAAAGATCCTTAATCTTCAGAGGGCATTTTGATCTCAGTGTAACAGAACTTAAGTGCTGAAACATGTCAAATGCTATTGCAATGATCATGTCAAAACTAATTTGAGGGTCTTTTTTAACATTTGTATAAATGAAAATCCATACTTTATATGATATTTATAAGGCCGGGAATGTACATAGTAATTTTCGTGTAAATTTTGTCATGGCAACAAAGGTTGACATTGAATGACCCTAAGTTGTAGAGAAAAATAACACTTTTTGTCAATTTTTACACTGTTGAGTTTTTATGTTATTTTTAGTGATAATGAAATGGAATAAATACTGTAATTTTCCATGCTTTGCACATGTGATAATAATTTAAGTACGGATCAATCATGAGTTTATTGTGATGTTAGAATTGATAAAAAGTGTAAGAAGTCTTAAGAAGGTTGATTCATTAATTTATTTATTGAAGAAGATTGTATATAAGATGTTTTATCTTTTATTGGCGGGATTTTATTTTGAAAACAATAATTGCTGGGAAAAAAACTTGATGTCTGATGATATTATTTTTTGTGTAACTTTCAGGGTTTTTAATTTTATTTTCATCAGACTTTGTTTCAAATTTACAACAATCATTGAAAATTGAGTACAATGGAAAATGTTGCAATATCAGATATGAATGGGGTCTGTCAGTCTCGTCAGAATTTTCGTCATATCAGTAAGACAGGTTTGCCTTCAGTTATGATTCTAATGCAACATTTATGTAACAGACCATTTGATTGGTCAAAAGTGACCATCAATTAAATTATCTATACCCATCGGGACAAAGTATGTTCCCTGTCTAGTCTGGTTTCCTATACAAATACAGCTACTGTTAAACACATGCAAGACGCATTTTGTTTAATTGCATTTAAATTGCAATACCAGTTCATTATTTGAATATCCGGGATAATCAATCTTCATTTGACGGTCAAAAGTATTTGTTTACAAGCTCCACTTATTTTTTTACCGTCAAATTTGTGATTCTCGCCTTGGACATTCAAATAATGAAATGTTATTGCGGATGGCTCACTGTCACTGAGGTCATCTTACGTCCTCACTATGGTTTATCTATACCTTACAGTTTGGTCAAATTTTCACTTCTGATCCAGTATTCCATTTCGATCCTGTGTATTATAGATGAAATCTTGTATTTCTAGGTAATACAAAAAATGATAAAAATTTGGAACTTAATCATTTAACATAATGTATTGGCGATAAACATTATATCAGGAAATCAAGATGTTGTGTGACGAGACCCTATTCTATCTACAGTCAACAGGTTGAAATTTTTTTATTGTATGATTGTTGCAGCTTTACTTTGATTTTAGTTGAACTTAGATGTACAATTTTCAGTTTTTAGTGGAATCGATGGTGCTTTGAATACAAATGAAACATTGTAATGCAATATATTTTGTTATTATACCTTTAGATATCTCGTATTCATATTTATATAAATGTAATTCTCATCTTTGTTCCAATGATGTATTATAACCAGTGTACAAACTACAATCAAAGCCAATAATAAATGATTAAAACCCTTTCCAACGATCTTTAGGGAGTATATGTTCATTGTTTTTAAGAGAATTTTAAAATGTGTTACATTTATTTTTAAAAATGCAACGTAAATCTTTCATGACAAGAGCTATTATAGATATCATAAAGGTACCAATGAAAGTTTGAAATTTCCTAGTGAAATGAAAATGCCAATTAACTGTGAAATAATGTTGTAATTTCACTCAAAGAAGATTATTTTCCATAATTTCACTGAAGGAGGTGACATTTCAGTGGATGTTTTCTGGGGTGTTAAGTAAACATCGGAAACATTTGAATAACATCTACAAAGTAGCTCAAGTTAAACCTTTTTATGATGATTTATACCTTGTTAAATGAAAACAGTAATTACTCTTTGATTATGATTGTCAAGAGTTCAGATGTAAAACTCAAGATAACATGATGCGGAAATTTACTTCAGACCTTTGTGCATTCACAAAATACTGTGTTTTCGATCATTTATTGAACATATGATTTATTTTTAGCTTTTAGATATAATCAGAAAAAGTGCACTGTTTTATGATTCATTTGTCCAAATTAATGAAACCAGAATGAGGAAATCGCGATTTGGACAAACGATTATCATGATTTGGACAAATGATTATAATGATTAGGACAAATATTAATCATGATTTGGACAAATGATTATAATTAGATTTGAACAAATGGTTATAATGATTAGGACAAATGGTAATCGTGATTTGGACAAATGATAAACATGATTTAGACAAATGATAAGTTGTACAATTTTTGTATAAGATATAAAGGTTTGTACTTATCCATATCAACATAAACCATTCCTATTTTGTTTTGTTTGTTTTTTTATGTTATATATTATTTAACATTTGTCGGTGATTTTTTCATATCTCCATTAAATTCATCAATTATTGCCTTACCGTGAATTTAGAATTTTTACTGATCTGGGATCAGAATGATACATGTATATGTATTTGTGAATTTAAAGATTTTTTTTTTAGAATAATGAAAAATATTTAATCTTTGGAATATCCAGCTGAAAAAAAAAACAATTTAGAATTTATTTTGTATAATTCTTGATAATTAAAAAAATTTGGAATTGTTGATGACATTTTCATCACAGTTTTGTGCAAGAATACATGATTTATTATTGTAAAGTGCACTTGTATATTCGTTTTCCTATTTATAATATTTAAAACATTAATTATGTTCATCCATTTGACCAAAATTATAAATTTTAAAAAGGCTTGTAGCTATAGTCCCACCTTTATCAAACCACCATATATGTGAACCACCAGGGGAGATAAATCCATCTGCCTTTAGTAAGGGAGATAATCCAGTCTTCCCAAGGAAGTCCCTAACAACTTATACCTGAAAACAGTATATTGTAGTTAAGCCACTTGATTTATGCCTTAGGAAAGGTATTGGTCAATTTGTATGTTAATTGACAAGTAAGCAATATCTACAATGTACATTTATGTCATACATGAAATTGCCTTCAAAAAGGGAGGTTTTTGGGAGGGTGGGGGCTTAATGAAATTGTAGTTCTTAACTTCCTACATTATACTGTCTTTAGGTTAAGTTGGTTCATTTATTTTGTATATGAATGGTATTTATCATTTTAGGGCCGGGAGCCAGAAAATTACCAATATTAAAATTTTCCATTATTAGTTGTATACTAGTCACCATCTATATCAGTTGTATATAATTGTAGCATCTTCCCAGTGCCTAAATTATGTTAATCTTTGTCAAAAGAGAATTATTGAATAATAAAATGGAGATTTTGATATTTAATAGCAACAGTCATTTAGTTGTATTCAAATGAGATTATTTAACAATTTGTACTCTGAATAAACGGTGCATCACCATAGTTAAGAATTAATAATATACCTCTATCCCAGTAGAAAAACATACTTTTCACTGTAATGATTTTTTGCCTGGCCTAGAGGTATTAGTATTGAAGGTTTTTATTGGTTAAGATAAGAAGTGATGGTACAATGATTATGATTGGATAAAGTGCCATAACAGAAAATGATATATTTCTAGTCATGATTACCAGTCTGATTCATTCCAATGTTTTAAGACATTCAGTCTCAAATATGGCTGTGATTTATTAATGCAATCATGATTTTGTTGAAGGGATGTATTTTTTATTTCATTATGTAGTACTAGTTTATGGTTGTGTATGATTTCATGTAATCAATTTGATTTAAAGCTTTAAATTAAATTTTTGAATTTTTGAAGTGATTGATTAATGTTTTTATCGAAAAAACACGGTTTAAATTTTCCAAAATTGACTCATGGATCATGACAGAACAAGATTGCTCAAATATGAATGGAGTTGTCATGGAAACGGCCACCAACGAAGCAGTGGTGCTTTATTGTAATTTTTTGTTCAATTTTTAACGTCCCTTTAATATGAATTTGTAAGATATCATTTATATGCTAGTCTTATTGTATGAGATTCCAGGGTTAATAATTGCTGAACATAAAATAGAATTCTCAACATCAGAATCCCAAAAGACCATGACATAAAGCATCTATTTTTACTTTAATGTGAAGTTTGTTTATTTTAACAATACATCTAATTCAGAATTCTTTATTAATTTCAATACATTTATACATGCATTTTGTTCAATTTTTTGTATAACAATTGCATTGTTTTCCACTTGAAAAATAGTTCTGAAATCCAGTAAACTTTTAAGTCCCATTACTATATGATTGTCAAGAATTCATATTTTTTGTTCAGCAATGTAATTGTGGTAATACATGTATTTTTATTGTGGTAAAATCTGTACTTTTACATGTAAATCCATGGAGCATTCTGATTTGTACATATCAAGTCATGTGACATATCCTTGACCAATGATCACACAGAATATAATTACCATGGTTGCAATAACATTACAACAATGACATTTATTTATTAGTATTTTGTGGGTGCTGTATAAACATGCAATATTGTGTATATTATATGTAATCTTTCAGAGGTTGGGCTATACAGTGAAACCTGTGTTGAGAGACCTCTGCTATGAGAGACCGACCTCTTTTGGAGGACCGCCACATTTTGTCTACTCTGTGTAAAATTCATATGAAATGAACCTCTTTTGAAAGACCACTTTCTGGTGTCAAAAGGGGTGGTCTCCCAAGACAGGTTTCACTGTATTTACTTTGCAATTCTTATTATGCTACAGTTTTGTGTCTTTTTGTTGCTTTTGGGGAGGGGGATATATTATCTTTAGTGATTAACAGAATTTGTTGAATGGATCACAAAAAAGAAGCTGCAATTTGATGAAGTCTGGCCTCAGAAAATCCTTTGTTCTTGAATTTTGATTTTCAAAATACCACCAACTATTCAGTATTGTAAATTATGTGTGGGATGTTTTTGTAAGCTTTAAACCCAGTGAATTTAATATATGCAATAACATTTAATTTTTCCCATTCATAAATTAAGCAAGCACTTGCCAAAATATGAATCTCGTTGAAGTCAAAGTAGGAATGAAATATAATAAGCTGACTCTATAGGATGCATAATCTCTTAAATGTATTATGAGTAATCAACATGAAGTTAATTTAGTCTCAAAATAACACCACTGTTTTAAACAAATACAGTTCTCTAATAATATTTCCATGGCAGTTGATTTTATACACTTTCATCTTTAAATATTAGAAAATCATATTCAAAAATACAAAAATATTTAAAACTATTGGAAGGCTACTGTTTCACGTTTTGCCACATTTAAAAAAAGTAGGATCTGAAATTTGAAGATCTGTGTAGTAATCTCTGGAGCTTTGTCACTGACAGCAAAGCTTAACCTTTGATAAACTATGTGCCTTCCATTTCATCAAATATGTATTTTGATTTAAGTGAATATCAAGAGGCAAATTAATTACAGAAAATTGAAATTCTAGTCCCCATATATTTAATTTTTACGGCAGCTTTTTATGAAATCAGCTCTTGACATCAATATTTTTTTAATTTTATAGAATTGAAAAATTTATCAAATATATGCATTCCCAACCAAACTTCCCCACCACTTTAAAATTCCAAGTGATTATGTAAACCATTTATCATTTATTTGTAATTTTCATATTATATGACAAGGTACCCACCAAAAAATGTAGGTGGCATTTTATCATTTTTTTTTCATTTTTAGTTTTTGACATTAATATTATAATATAGATTAAATAATATTGTTGTAAAATATACCAATTAAAAGAAAAATATAAAGCATTCCCTTACAAAAATGAAGGGTTTGTGTATTAAATGATAGTGCTTTTTTAAATAAAAGAACCGTCTAAGTGAAAATATATTCACATGTCAGTGTCAAAAATGAAATCATGAAAGCATAAACAAAAGTAAAGAACAATAAGCACTTGGATCAATTAAGCATCAGGCGTGTGGGATTTTAGAGTTATTCCCCTTGATGCTATACACAACAAAAATAGAACAAAATTCGGTCACAGAGTAAAGAACTAAGAATAAATATTAATAGACAAAAAAAAGAACAAAATTTTGAGTTTTTGAGCAGTAAAATTTCACATTTTATTTTTACAGTTTACATTAATCTTCATTCACTCCTAATAGAGAAAGCATTGTTTATCAGTAATAACAGACCAATATGTTGTCATGGTAACACTTTGTAAACAGAATGCTATTTTATGCAATCATAAATTATACCAAATTTTTGCAAATCATTAATTTATAGTGAAATGAATGTATTCCATATTCATTGATTCAATATTTTTATTTGTAAAAATGTTTTCATTTTGTTGATTTCATTTCAATATATGGAGTAAAATAACACCAGTTGTATCTTGATAAGGTCAGATTTAATTTTATAGAAGGAAAGATCAATTTTATGACATAGATTCTGTGCTGGTCACGACTGAATTAGTGATTATCTATTGAGTTTGGTTATCTCAACAATATATTTGAGATTGAAATTACAGTGGAGCCTGTCTATTCCTATGCCTGAGTATTTGGATGGCCCACAATGTACTGGCTTCAAACCCTATCTTATGTATTCATGGGTAAATAAGCAAAATATCAGTAAGGTCATAATGAAAAATATCCTAGATTCTCATCCGTGCCCGCCTTGATTTTTTCACCCACATCAAAAAATTATTATTCAGATTTTTGGCCAATTTGGGTAAATATCTTTTAAAATCACATTATTTTTTACAAAATTTGATGAAAAATATAAAATAAAATTTTCCCGTCTGAATTTTTGGAAAAAATGAATGAGAATCTAGGAATTATTTTACTATGGCCTAATCAGGCAACAAGATGTAATCCTACCATTCATGGATATGTATGAAGGACCTACAGATTGTCACATTTTTCTGTTTGTATTCCTTGTTGAGAGACAGATATTCCTAGATAGACTGACAACTTACAAGTAATTTTAGACGTATCGAGTGTTGGGAAGGAAAAGCTTGAATTTACTTGTTTATTTTGAGGGTAGCCCTTTGTAGCATCATTAAATAACCCAGATATTGTCTAGGTTACGTTTTTGAAATCAGTAAAGTGGATAGGTCACCTGAAATATTTTTTTTCCTTTGCAAGAAATAGAACAACTAAGGGATAAGATCAACAGTTTGTTGTTGATGTAGTGGAACATCTGAAAATAATCCTTAGCAGGGTCAAACACTTTTTAACAGATTTTAGAGATGGGGTCATTTCTAAATAGAAAATTTCTAAAGTATGTTCAAGATTTTGTTATGGAAGACAGGTTAGGCTGTTTTTCTGTTTTCACAAATGTTTCTTTGATTTCTTGTTTATTTCAATCAAGAAATGTGCGATAAATCTATACACTGCTTTTCATTGAACAGTTTACCTCATTGTCAGCAAAAATTGTCTGCTTTTCCAAGGGAAACTTTCATACCTGCCAACCTCTGAAAACTTCAATGAGGGAGATCTCCCCCTCAGCTATAACAGATGAGGGGGAGATTTTGCGCGAACGAGATTTTCAGCCCAAATATATGACATGTGTACTGTATACATCTACAAACACCAATAAGAACTAATGATAAATATACTTTATTTCTTCAGTTCATTGTTATATTCCACACAAGCTGATTTTGCCCTTTTCAGTACATCTGAGTCTGGACAATACTCAGGAAAAAGTTTTGAACACAACTGAGTAAAGTGGTCAGCAACAAGAAATGGCAAGTTGTGTTCTGCCACAAAATTACTAAATAAAGTTTCCGCCATGATAAGCTGACTGTCAAATTTATCGTTTGGTTTCTGTAAGAAAGAACCCATTGACTTTGTAGTTTTTTGAGCCTCCACTGCCTTATTGTGTGTCTCACATTTAACATGCCTTTTGACGTCGTAAAGACCGCCAGATGCAACCGAAAAATTGACGGAGCATAATGTGCACAGTGCAGATTCATTGCCAAGTGGACTCGCTCGTAAAAATTGGAAATCTTTCGTCCAGTCTGATTGGAACTTGCAGCTATATTTCTTATTTTTTCAAACTGCCCGCTGGGCCAGACAAGGACCTCTTTCTTGTTGGAGTTGACATGACAGAAATGATTTTCGATTACTTATAAATAGATCATGAAAAGTACTCACCAAAGTTTTCAAATCGTTCACGTCTTATTGAGATTAGTGAAAAGTCCCGAGAGATACGAATGCGGGTCATTGCGGGTTAAAATATCCGAATGCGGGAGATTCTAACTCCCGCGCGGGATCGGACGCGAAAGCGGGAGATTTCCGGAATTTCGCCGTTTGTGCGGGAGTCTCCCGCACAAAACGGTAGGGTTGGCAGGTATGGAAACTTTACAAATGATTTAAATCTAAGACTGAACTATGAAGCTGAATTCTAGTATGCATAAGAATTTTTTAGTGCCCTATAGTAATCAGCCTGTCTGTCCGTCCGTCAGCATTTTCTATGTTGTAGGATAACTCAAGAATGCCTTTACGGATTTTTATGATTTTTTTACTCAAAGTTGCACTTGGCTGAAGGAAGCTCCCTTTCGTTTTTTAAGGAAATGGGAAAATGATTTTTGGGAAAAAACTTCATTTTTATATGAAAAAGTGCATATTTTGAGAATTAGCTCTATGTCATACCATAACTCAAGATTGCCTTCAGGGATTTTAATGATTTTGATACTCAAGGTTGAACTTTACCAAAGGAAGCTCCCTTTCGTTTTTGTGAAAAATCTGAAAATGGTTTTTTGGGAAAAAACATCATTTTTATTTGAAACAGTGCATATTTTGAGAATAAGCTGTACCTCGTACAATAAATAGAAATTCCCATCAGGGATTTATATGATATACACAAGGTTGGTCCTGATCAAATGAAGCTCCCTTTTGTTTTTGAGGAAGATCTTATTTCTAAGAAATTCCGCAGTCAGGTTTTTGGGACACACAAGGGGGCGGGGCCCTTTCTGACTTTGTCAGTATTCTAGTTTAGTTTATTATCTGGGGAAAAATCTTGACAAATTCTTAACTTTATTTCAGCGAAGTGTGATTTTTAGAATTGCTGATGGGAGCCACTGTTGATCTCTAAGTCAGTCTGTTCCCTTTTCTGATTGTTTATCAATACGTTACGAAGGTAATCATCTTGGATGGGGCAAATGTGACAGTGGAACAAGTTTCTAAATGAGACGGTACCAGTAGAAAAAGTGTGCTGACAATTGTTAGTAGGTTAAGGGCAGAATTGAGTGTTTATTAGATGGTTTTCCATCTGCCTTGTCTCTTTACCTGTTGGACTGGACAATTCTGTTGGAAAATTATTACCCCGTTTAATGAAAAGTCTATACTATTCACTATTCACTTAAGGATATATTAAAATATTGAATGACTTTGATAGGATTGAAGCCAGGAAGACTTTAAAGTCTGTACGAAAGACCAAATTTAGTTTAAGAGCAGATTATGAAGTTCGTTTCACGAAATAGGCTTTCAGGAGGTAGACCTAGGTTAAGGGACATAACTCTTAAAATCACTTGAATGTTTGTTTTAAATATTTTTATAAGTATATTCCAAGCATTTAAGTAACATAGATAATTTAAATTCTTTTCACATTAGTGCTTACAAAGCATGGATTTACCTGATTGTTTCAAACGCCTTACTGACTTAATAATGAGTTACCCCCCTTTAATCAAGGTCTACTATATTAAGGTTAAATGTTGAGAGTGACCTTTGGATTAAGAGCAGATGTGACTGATTACAAACATACCCAAGTAAATACCATTTTTGTTTGTAGTATATGGATGTGTGGTAACTGTTGACTTTTTACAGTCTATAGTGTTTTAATTTAATAAAGTGTATATTATGTACAAGTACTGTCTTATTTCTGATATAGTAATTGATGTAACTTTAATCTAATTGGAGGAACGTACATAGATAACAAATACATGAAGCAAATCAAATAAATACATGATTTTACAAAGTAACTTTATATTAAATTCACCCCACGTTGAACTTATCCAAACAACACTTTTTAGCTTGCCGGGACGAATGTCCGGAGAGCTATTGTCATACCCCCGGCATCGTCGTCGGTGTCGGCAAAACTTTAACCTGGCTTATGGAATTGAGACCTGAATAGCTAGGATGTTGATATTTGGTATGTGACTTCCTTGTGATGAGAGCTTTCTTCTGGTACTATACTTGTAGACATAACTCCTTAGTTTTCAACAAAATGGTACCATATTTGTAGACATTTTGACCTTGACCTTGCCCTGAGGGCAATTTTTAAAAAACTTTAACTTTGCCTATAGAAGGTAGGCTTTTAGCGGTAGGGTGTTAATATTTGGTGTGTAACTTCCTTTTGATGAGTGCTTTCTAGTGGTATCAAATTTGTAGACATTTTGGCCTTGACCTTGCCCCGAGGACAATTTTTAAAAAACTTTAATTTTGCCTCTAGAAGGTAGACTTTTAGTTTTAGGGTGTTCATATTTGGTATGTAACTTCCTTATGATGAGAGCTTTCTTCTGGTACCATACTTGTAGACATTTTGACCTTGACCTTCCCCTGAGGGCAATTTGTAAAAAAACTTTAACCTTGCCTGTAGAAGGTAGGCCTTTAGTGGTAGGGTGTTTATATTTTGTATGTACCTTCCTTATGGTTAGAGCTTTCTTGTTGTACCATATTTGTAGATATTTTGACCTTGACCTTGCCCTGAGGGCAATTTTTTAAAACTAACTTTGCTTCTAGAATTAAGTTGTTTAATGATAGGGTGTTTATATTTGATATATTTGACTTTCTTGTAAAGAAAGCTTTCTATTACTTTCAAATTTATTGTGCATTGAGGTTACTGTAATCCCCGGCGAGCTATGTTGTCTTCTGACAACTCTCGTTTTAAAATCTGTTGGAACCCTCTGTTTGTATGCTAGATCCATAAGTGCATAATACTTAAAATGGCATTGATAATTCTGAAGACTATCATTTGGACAACTTTTTCTCCTCAGTGCAGATAAAATTGAAACATTTGGAAGACCAGTAAACAAAATTTCGTAAGAAACTAGAGGAGCACAAATAGTCCTAATGGCCTTAAAGTCACGCCTTAATTAGACTTGGAAAGAGCTATGCACATTGGATTTGCTCCTTAGTTTTATTAGCTCACCTGACACTTCAGCATATTAAGATCTACCCACTTGAAAATCTGAAAACCGATATAGGAGTTTTTGCCCTTCATTGGCCAATTGGAACCATACTTGGTGACAACTGTCCATAGTTGGTCCCCTTTCAAGAATGTGTCTGGAAAAGTCCGCATCTATTCCAAGATGACCGCCAGCGGGGACATAGTTGTGTTGCTTGGCGACATATAGGGATCACTATCCGTCGTCTTGCGCCAGCGTTGGCATCAGAAAAAATTCTGTCACATTTTTCTCAGGAACCACGTATCCGAGCCTTCTGAAATTTGGCATAGGGTATCAGTATGGGGACCTATAATGTGTAAGAGGGTCAGGAATGTCTTGCATACCTACTTCCTGTTTGACGGAAAATTTTTTATACGACCGCAAAAATTTTGCGGTCGTATTATGGTATGGCGCTGGCGTCGGCGTCGGCGTCTGTGGACAGCATAACTTTAGTTCTAGTGAACGGATTGTTATCAAATTTTAGTATGATGTTTGTTGGCACAAGCTTAAGCACGGGTGTTAATTTCGCGTTCCCTGCCCAACCTGTTTTTGAAAAAGGGGCCAAAAAGGGGTAAAATTAGGTATTTTCGTGTCTGTGGACAGCATAACTTTGGTTCTAGTGGATGGATTGTTTTCAAATCTTAGTATGATGTTTCTTGGAACATTCTTGAGAAACGTTTTTTTCGTTTAGGTTTTTGCCCCACCCATTTCAGAATTAGGGGCCAAAAAAGGGTTAAATGAGGTGTTTTCACATATTTGACTGTAGAATCTTTATTATTTATTGGATTTTGATGGGGTTTGTTTCAGTGTGCTCCTGAGGAAATTTCCAATTTGGAGTATGCCAACGGATTTCACGTAGCATGTACCACTCACGAGATAAATGGGGCCTAACAGGGGCAAATCTCAAAAAAATATTTTTTTTATTTTAAGTCCGATTTTGATGCAGTTTTTTTCAATGGATTCCTTGCGAAAAATTAATGTAGCACTCAGCTATTAGATTTTTGGTAACTTGTTTCCTTTCCCAGCTATGAGGGGCCAAATGGGGCCAAAATTGCGAATTTGCAGATTATGTAGAATTTTTATACCCCCACTCGTGAGTGGGTGGTATATTGGAATACCCTTGTCCATCCTTCCGTCCTTCCGTCCGTCCGTCCGAGGTTTATCGCATTTTTCTCAGCTACTGCTGGTCGGATTTCTTTCAAATTTGGTATTTGACTTTATATTTAGGGGGAAAATGTTGTCTGCCATTTTGATCACCTTATGATATCAACTTCCTGTTTTGCGGACTTAGCCATTTTTCCCTTTATTGAACATAGTAAAAATTTTCGTCGCACTTTTCTCAGCTACTGCTGGGCCGATTTATTTCAAATCTGGTATTTGACTTTATATATAGGTGGAATGCGTCATCTCCTTTTTTGGTCGCCTTATGATATCAACTTCC